>PVJX010007806.1:8842-28377 GCA_004027295.1 Dolichotis patagonum | reverse complement strand
CACTTATACTGTCTTATTATGGCTGATCTTATTTGAATCTGGTTTGTTAGATTGCTACTTTGTATTGACTGATTTTATTTAAATCTGTTGTGATAGATAGCATCAAGTCTAAGAGTATAGGCAACTACACTGAAGATGACAAGATTCACTAATCTACCCACTCTGGTTTGATTATTACTTGCTTTTGAAGTCTTATAATATCTCCAATGCTTTGATTTTATTAATGTTGTTATATACTGCTGAGACACCATGGTAACCATTGTAGATCACCTTGTATTGCGGTTTTATGTGACTTTTCTGCCTCATTCTTTTCTAGGAATTGTTTTATCTTGCTTTGTTTTGTTTTTCCTGCTAATACAGAAATGATAGATATACATATAGAGACTCATGCATGTGTAGAGCTTATAAACAGTTTACGAGAACCAACTATATAACACATGTTGAAATGAGCAACTACTTTGAAGAAAAAGAGACACGACAATACCTGGTGCTGATTCCATAATGTCATGATGTGAAGTTCAGCAAAACTATCACTTTTTGTTCAAAGTGATCTTAGCTTGCTTTGCCTTGTTTAAGTTCAATGCACATTAAGGTATGGGCAGCTGTTTTGAGGAGAATGAGAGACACTATGACAGCCATTCATGGCTTCCCTAATGTCTGGTCTTGAAGACCTGTAATGCCCTCCTCGTCCTGCTCAGATCAATTCCATAGTAGGTTGTTTCATGTGAATTCCCTATATGTGACAATATGAACAACTCTTTGGAAGAAAACAAGAGTCAATATGATAGAGAGTGAATATCTCCAATTGTCTAGCTTTGAAATTTATGTCTTACATTGCTTTCTTGTGATCCGCTTTGCTCTTTTTTCTTGTGTTTAATTTTACCCTATTGATATAATTGCATGTATATTTGAGTAGGTAATATGGATGACCATATTGCTGTTTTTGTCAGACCGTGGAGCAGAACTGTTAACAGTCTCACTGTTTGAATGTCTACTTTACATGTTTTAACTTTGTAATTTGAATAACTATTTCCAAGAAGTCAGTATGTAATTAGTCAAGTAATAATTTCTTAGGTGTTATTGTTGTTGTACTTTTCCTTTTTTCCTTGGAATACTTTATTGTCACTACCCTTTATTCTGTTTTATTTTGTTTTGTTGTTTTTCTTTAAATAAAATTATAAAGAAAAGAGAGATGTACTGTTGTAGATGATAGAAGGTACCTTTACTTACAGAGCAGTTGACTTCTTAGTTTAGATGATTCTGATGAATGGGTTTCAGGGAAATCACCTTAAATGACATGTCAAGCCCTAACATTGTTAATATTCATATGTAAGTATTCATGTGTAATATATTCATATGTAATAAATTGTTCTTACTCGTTCCTGAAACACAGCAAGTAGCCCTGTATCTGCATTAACTTTACTTATTTAATTTTCAGCTGTGAAAGATAGGCATGATTGACACATCAGAATCAGGCACCTTATTTGTCTAAGTTAAAAATGTGAGATTCAAAGTTTAAGAAGAAAATGAGTCAGAGATTCAAAGTTTAAGAAGAAGGTAGAGGTTCAAAAAAGCAGAAGAGGAATTATACAGGTCGTTTTCTTTTTGATCCAAGTTTACTTTCTAAACTTAAGTGTTTCTGGTTTTAGTACTTTTCATCTAACTTTCTCAACATATTATGAAGCTTTCTGGCACAGTTTACTCATGTTTTTAAGAATTTGCAGACACACTGTGTCAATATACTGCTCACTCTTGAGTAATCTGTAAAATGTCATTCTTAAAGCATTTTAAAATGGGGACATCAAAGTTTACTAATTTGATTTTCTTTTCCATATTGTATTTTAACTTTGATTTAGTGTTATTTCATTTAGACTGTACTGTGTAATAAATTTACAGTTAATGTTGGAAAAGACTGAGAAAGTCAGAAAATATGTAGAAAGAAAAATCACAGCATGAAGTTACATGTATACTTAATAAGATTTTAATGTAGCATTTTGTTAAATATATTACACATATGTCTCCTTAAGAATATGTGGGGTTTTTGTTTTGTTTTGTTTGGTAGTGCTACTGGGAATTGAACTCAACATCTTTGTACTAAACTACATTCCCAACCCTTTTTTAGTTTATAAATTTGAAACAGTCTCACTAAATTACCCAGGCCATGCTTTAGTTTACAGTCCTCTTGTTTCAGTCTCCCAGTGTGTTAGGATTATAGGCGTGTGACATCACACTCAGTTGAATGTAAGACTTTTAAAGAAAATGTATTTTCAAGTTTTGTGTATACTACAATTCTTTGTATGTAGTAGATAGTAAATCCATCTTTTGTTGACTTATCATGATAAAGAGAAAAAAAGAGGGATACACAGTTCTTTAGGGGTAAAAGCTTTTGACTTCAGGTGCATGCATGATTAGAGTAAAAATGGGCTTGTAGTGTCAGTTACCTAAGTAGTGTTCTCAATCTCAAATTTTTCTCTTTGACTTGATCATATTGTACTCAAAAGTGATCACTACTGTTAAATAGTTTACCATTGTCACATAAGCACTTTGTGAAGAACAGGAACAGCATATTCAATGATTTTAAGTTAAATACAGTTGTCTCCTGATATCTATGAAAGAGGTAAGTTCCAGAACATAGCCTTACCACCACCCTGTCCTTCCCTAGGATATCACAATCTGTTGTGGCTACTCAAGTTGCTTATACAAATGGATAGTATTTGCATATAACATATGCACATCCTCCCATATATTTTAAGTCATCTCTGATTACTTATAACATGTAATACAACATAGATGATATATAAGTAGTTGTTACACTGCATTGTTTTCTGATTTATTTTTCATTGTTTTATTGTTACGCTGATTTTTTCCCAAATATTTTCCATCATGGTTAGTTGAATCTAAAAATATAGAGTCCTCAGATATATAAGGCCAAATTATATAGTGAATATAATGCCTACAGAAATAAAAAAACCAACAATGAAAATGGAAAGTTCTACTCTATTCGTATAATTTTTTAAGTAATATGTAGAGGGCATGTGAAAAACATTTAAATTTTAAACAGAAAAAATAAAAAGCTAAATTTCTCAAGATGATATTTCTTAGGATTAGCTGTAGATTTCTACAGGCCTATATCTGACTAGAAAGAATAAGTGATTTTATGAGTCATGATTCTCATAAAAAATGCATGACATGATGATATGCTTACTAACAGGGGTGTCTATATACTTATAGAGAGAGACAAGGACAGATGCTGAGGCCAGGAAAAAAGGGACATTTTCACTATGCAGAGCCAGTGGAGCAAACAGTGGGGACAATTACCAGGCCTGGAGGAGTGGCCTGTGAGCAAGGGTACCAGCTAAAAGGAGCAACCAAGTTTTGGACCATGTGGACTAAGTACCCCCCTCCCATTGTCAAATGTGCCAGGACCGCCAAATGGAGCCTGATGGAGACTGGAGGGAGGAGACCCTAGTGATGCAGGCATGGTCAGTCAGTAATCCAGGGAAGAATGGAGTGCAGAAATGGAGAGACAAATAGGGTCAGGAAAATGTCATCGTTGAATCAATGAACGCTTACTACTTTTTTTCCAATGGGTAGCTTTGTTTCTTCCTTTCAATTAATGATACTGCTTACTACTTTGCTAAAAATTTGCTATGATTACTCAGATGAAAGAGATAAACAATATTTAGTGAGTATCTACTATGTACAAAGTACTTGGCAGATCTGTTCTTTCAATAGTGGGTAACTTTCTAAGAAAATTGGCTATAAATGGAATTGAACCTTGCTTCCCATAATAAATGCCTAAAACAACCAAATAAGTTTTTTTTTTCCTTTTGTACCAAAGATCGAACTCATGACCTCACACTTGCAGGCAAACATTTACACCATTGAGCTAAATCCCTGGCCAACCAAATACGTTTTGACAAAAAGTGTTGACATTTAGTACTCGGAGGTGATATAGATTAACCCAAAGTCTCTTACTTCAAGTGAATTTGGGAAGCTTGCTGTCTAAAGCAATCCTAAAGCACCAGTCTGTCAGTAGAACTGTCTGTGATAATGGAAAAAAGTTCTCTATCTGCACTTTCTGGTGTTGTAGTCGTTGACTTCTTGGGACTATTACACATTTACAGTTTGACAAGTTCGATTGAGAGACTGAATTTTTAATGTTTAATCACATGTGACTAGAGGCTCTTGCATTGGGCAATGCACTACTGTAAACTTAATCAAATATGCACTCCTAGATTTAATTTTCTATTAATCTATTTTCGTATAAGAAGTTGCATCCTGTGTTTTCAGATTTTTAGACTGCTGGTCCCATACAATCGAACCCTGCAAATACACATCGTCAGTATGTAATGGGGAGAGAAGTAAAAAATCACTAAGGTGAGAAGATTCTAAGGTTTTGGCTGGTTAAAATAAACCAAAAATATGAGACCCATTTTCTGTTGTATAGTGTATACTTTACCTAGGTAAGTTATTTATTTATTTAGGCTGAATTATAGTTGAATATAGTCTACTGTATCCAGGTTTGTTATCATTAGCAAGGCTGCTTCTATTACAAAACATCATATTTAAGTTTCATGTAAATTTATAAAGATACTTTTCTATGATGTAATTATGTAATTCTATGATGTAATTACTCTGAATATTTGCTATTTACTTAGCACACTAGTTGCTTCCATGTATTGGCAATTGGTTGCAAAGATGATCTTCAAAGAATGAAGATAAATCTACCATGTACACAGCCAGAAGAAAATACTATAGATTGGCTGTTAAAGGTATATTCACTTTCTCATCAACCTTTTGATATTTAGGGGCTTCATTTCTCTTGTTTTTCTTTGACCATAAATCTGATGTAACTCTAAAGTATAATAACATTTCTTTAAATATGAATGGAGAGTTTCTTTTTTGTTTATTTATTTATTGGTAGGTACCAGGAATTGAACTCAGGACCTCATGCTTGCGAGACAGGGACTGTAATGCTGAGCTATATCCCCAGTCCCTTCTTGTCTCCTTTAATAATACTTTTTGTCTTCTTTTAATTTGTCTTCAGAAAATACTTGAAGTTCACTTGAGGTTTATAAATATTGAATAAGGAGAAATATTATTACATCATAAATAGGACATATTATCTGCAGTGCAATTGAAAATACTTGCAAGACATTAAGTTGGTGAATATTTGTTTCCTGGTTGTCTTTCTCTACCCCCAGCCTACCCTTCACCTACCTTTCTACATTATGCTGTATTTGATTTGTCTTTAGTAGGGCATAAGAATTAGCTGAACTGGGCATAGTGGCACACATCTACAATTCCAGCACTTTAGGAGGCTAAAGCAGGTAGATCACAAGTTCAAACCCAATCTGGGCAACTTAGTGAGACCCTGTCAGGAAAAAAAATGGAAGGATGGAAGGAAAAACAAAGCAAAGGAAAAAAGGAAAGGGAAGGGAGGGGAAAGGAAAGACATGGAAATATAACTCAATGTGAAGACACTAGGTCAAGGTTCAAGCCCCATTCCTTAAAAAAAGAAAGAAAAAGAAAGAAAGAAAGAAAGAAAGAAAGAAAGAAAGAAAGAAAGAAAGAAAGAAAATAATTATATCTTGAGATTTTTCCTTTTGAAAATATTTTTTCTTGCAACACTCAAAAACTTTTTCTTTATTGTGATAGAATAACAAAATTTACCATTTAAACCATTGTTTTAAATCAGCTTTTTTTCTATTTTATTTTGTATTGTTATGTTTGCAGTACATGATTACATTCATCAGTGACATTAAGTACATTTACATTGTTGTGCAGCTATCACCCCTCAAGAATATTTTGTAATCTTTAACATTGGGAGGTGATGTCTCTAATTTCATGGAGACTTTTTTCCCTTCCAAGAAGAATGACAACAAAATTCACTGAGTTCTCTTCATAGCAGTCAAGAAACATCTGCTAAACTCCTATCAAATGACATTTTAAAATAGTATTAAATTAGCAAAGCCATTGTAAGCACATTCATCAGTTCACACAAAAAGAACTTGTTGGAAATAACTTTTTAAGTGAAAATGTCACTTTTGGAAGATAGTATAAATTTACTTATTTCTATTTCTCCTTTGAAGGAATGTTGTCAGAAACCCAAAAAAACATGATAGGCCAATAATAGGGTGCACTGAAGCAAGAGTGTGGTGGTAATGTATGGTATAGGGCACACTTTGTGACTTACCTTCCTTTAATGTATCTTTCAAGTTGGTTTAATAATAGCCAGACTTAAGATTATTTTCTTCATAGAATTGAGTTTCAAGATGATAATAGCACAACAGCGAAATTTAAAACTTACTGTTATGTGTGATAAAACATATAATTAACTTACAGTGTTTTATGAAAATATAAGATAAAACCGCTTTTTTCCATAATGAGTTCATCTTAGCTGTTCCCATGGTTACTAGGCAAACACTAATACAACCAAATGGGTATCAATTTTTTTTCTCACATAAATTGTGCTGACAGTTTTTTCTAGGACCTTTAAAACTTAAGTTATCTGAGTAGAGGAAGAAAAGGCTCAAGCAATAGAAGAGACATAGGTTTTGAATATAGAAAGAGAGTTGAGGGGGTAGAAATTTGCGTTGCTCAGAAAAAGAGTTTTCAGAGCAGATTGTTCTGGTATTTTATACCAATTATATGCAGCTATTGCTTTGAATAATTTTGCTGCCCTGCTGAGATTTCCCTTTTACAAATCCTGGAGCAATTATAAGATGGAAGTCTGGAATGTATAAACAATGTCCTTTGAACAGTAAATGAACCTCCTTCTTAAAAAACTCAAGGGTAGAAATGTGCTACCTTTTATCTTATGGTTTTTGCCTTTCCTCCTTAATCAAAGCACAGAAACTAATGTCTACTTTAAGAGCATACAGAAACACGAATTTTTGCCTAAAAATACTTTAAATAATAAATTCCATCAAATTAGCAAAATCTCTCTGTTGCTAGAACATAATAACCAGTGTACTTAATACTTACTCAGTACAGCTATTAATAATATATCCTTATCATATTCTATCCTATTTCTAACCTTACCATGAGAATCTGTAGCAGATTACCTTTTTCTGTAGCTCTGAAATACAACACTACGTCAATGAGGGTTCTTGAGGGAAAAAAATGACAGTCTTGGAGCATAACGTTAGGCTGTTTCCAAATGCCAACTTGTTTCATGTGACAAAGCAATCTGCACTAATCACAGCAAACAATATATAAAATCCTAAAGAAAGTCAACTGTCACTTGGAGTTAACTGTAAAAAACCTGAACTCCATTATTTTGCTGAATTTACAGACCTCATACAATGTTTACAATAAGGTTTGGAGAATTGCCTGGTATTGGAATATATACAATTAAACAACATAGTTGAATGACCTTTTATATGAGCACTGCCAAAACACCACTATTATACTCACATGATAGCCATTCTTGGAACTCTTAAACAGGAACGGAGAACATTCATTTGTAATTCTAAGTGCGTGTGACATTTTATTTTATTCACATAAGCCCTCATGGAAACTAAAGATAGCAATAATATGGGGATCACTGAATGAGAATTGTTTCTGTGACTGTCAAAGAATGGAATACTATGGGGTGGGGTTTGCATGCAACTTAGCCTAAGCACTCAGCTCTCAGGACTTTTATTTAAACTTGTGCAAACAAAAGAGATTATGTTTAAATTAACTACAAAATGAATTTTATTTGTTTGAAAATTTAATACAAAGTGTGCTTCCTGATTCCTTCTTTCAGATGTTTTCTAAAAGTAATAAATGTGAAGTAACAACAGAATATTACAGATTAAAATGAAGCAAAACATAGGCTAAATCTTAAATCCATGGCATGTTTTGTTGCAGTTAAGTTAGCCCACCTTAATAGTAGTTGTAGCTGGACTGGAAACAATTTTTCAGTATTGATGGCAACACAAGAGGGAACAATGTATGACTGAAGCAATTTTTGGGGGAAAAGTGAAAATATTTAAGAGATTGATTTATAGTTCTGTTAGTCAGAAATAGAAATATATATTTTAATATACATATTGTGTTTTCTCTAAAGTATTTTTTCCTGTCAGTTTCTCAGGGATGTTAGGCTTTGTAATTGTGAAAAATGGCTTATATTGACACTGAGATAAAGCATAAAGGCATGACTCAATACCGGGAAGCAGGATTTGAGTTTAATTTAGGACCCTGGAGCTAATAACTGTAGCTGTTTTTGCCTCCAATTTGTAGTCTGTTATCTGGAGTTAGGGAATTTGTTAAGCATGTTAAATAAGGAGATTTGAGCTGGCAAACACAAAGTTCACCTGTTATATGGAGAAGAAAAGACAATTTGGTACACCATATGGAAGATTTGTATCCTATTTGAATGATTGTCAGAGTACCTCTAACTATTAGAAATTTAGCTAAAATGTAGTTTTTCAATACAAAGTGAAATGTTTGACTCTCTCCAACCCTGGCCTGAAACTTGTAGTAACAATCCTTCAAAACATACAACTTTGCTCTGTCTTTCTCAGACAGTTTAAACCTCCCCACTTCTCAGAATACTTAGTAAGCCACAGCTTACTACCAGAATATATCAAGAGTTACAATAAGTTAGACCAGAGCATCTCCCAGATATTTTGTCTCTACCTTTGGACTAAAAGAGGAAACTTCTGGAGTTAGAAGAGATCTGACTTTGGAGTTGTTAATTGTAATAGATCAGCCGATTAGTCCAAATATCCCTTAAATGCACAGTGGGTCAGTTATATGTATATGGATATGACCAGGCCATTCTTGGATCTATTTATGTTCAGAACACAGAACAATGTAATCTACACACACTGGTCTATTACCACTGGTTTATTTTTTCCAAGAAAATAAGTATTTCAGACATTTTCCTCTATTCTTAATTTTTCCATAACTTGAAAAGTGAGTTAATTTATGATTTTATAAACTTGAAAACTATCTCATTTAAGTTAATGTTTTTCAGATTGAAGAACCCAAGTTCTACACTCACATAAAAGTTTCTTTGTTCTTTGAATCCTTTCAGTTCTCCATTTTTTTGTTTTCAAAGGGCAATAATTATAGCATTCTAGAGTGAGAAGTTGAGATGAATCTTGTACATGGTGGTTTATGTTTCTAATTTTATTTGGAAATAAAATGGAAGTAACTTTCCTCTGATAACCAGTGTTTGTTGCTGTTTTGAGTTAGTGGTTCATGCTGGACTGCTGCTACCTTTCAGGAACAGTCCAGAGTGACTCCCAACTATGGCTTCTGTGGTCACTGATAGTTTGTGGATATGTTAGTCTCTGTCACTTTTGCGACCCAGTGTCCCACAGTTCCTTTCCATCAGCTAACTATGTCAGTGTGATGAAAAGATACAGATCTACAGGTTTTAGGGTGGACTGCTGCTTTCCAGTGTGTCACGACAAATTTCAGATTAAGTACAGATAAGTCTGAGAGGCCATTTTTGGAACTGAAGCTAAGAATTACATTAGGATTTTTAAGCTGGTGTCTTGTTTAATTACCTTACATAACAGGTTCATTGCCAAATACTCTCAAGAGGGATATGGAGATTCAAAGCTCATGTGTCTGTTCTGAGAGACACTGCAGTACGACCCAATAGAGAAATAAAATGTAGGTAACAGATGTTATCAAAGTAACATGTGGGATGTCAGTGGTATCAGGATAGATATCTACAGAAAACCTGGACAAACAGACCTCACTGTTGTCCAGGGAAGATCAAAAAAGTTCTGTGGATGAGTCATTATTTGTCCTCAGTCTTGAAAGAAAACATGATGAGTGGTGTTGGTTTGGGGCTGAGGGCAGGAGCAGACTAGGCATGATATGTGTCTCAGACTGCTTGGGCTGCCACAGTAAAATAACACAGACTGGGTGGCTTCAACAACAGAAATTATTTCCTTTCAGTTTGAGGTTTAGAAATCCAAGCTTGAGGTGTTTGTAAGGCTGATTTCTGGTAAGGCCAAACTATTCTGGGGTTTAGGGTTTCAACATACACATTATGGGGTGACACATTCCATTTGTGACAATTTGTTTGGGATGGACAATAGGAGCAGTGAGAATATAGTCTGACAGCCAGGTAGGAATGCTAGGCAAGTACAGATGTTTCAGTTGTGGCCTTTGGGCAATGTGGAGCTATTCAAAGTTTCACCCTGAGGAATGACATTTCAAGATTATGTAGTAGCGAACACATGAAGAATGGATTGAAATGGAAGGCAACTCTAGGTGTATGAAGGCTTTATTTGTATGTATTTTAAAGAGAATTTTGTGAATAACTTGTCAAAGATTCTTTGAAAATTCCTCAAGTACTATTGTTATGGGTTATATCTAGATGCCCTCCTGAAGCCTCACATGATTATAAATGGGGCTTTGGGAAGATGATTGGATGGTGGCAGCTCATATCTGACTTTCTGCTGGGAGATGGGGCCTGATCAGAAGGTATGGATCCTGTGGGTGTGGCCTACAGGGATATACTCTGTCTCCCTTTACAGCAACTTTCTTCTGTTCTGCTTCCTGTCTCCATGCGATTAGGAGCTCCCCTCTGCCATGCCCCTCTGCTAACCTACCTTAGAGTTAGCGGACTGTGGACTGAAACAAGAGCCAAAATAAATTTCCCTTTCTTTAAATTGTGGTGTAGGGTATTGTGCCTCAGTGACAAGAAGGTGACTAAGACAACTAATTTCAAATAAAATTAGTATTAAGTAGCTCTTTTCATTACAAGCCACAAACATAATTGAGTACAAAATGAAATGTGCCTTAGATGACATGTTAGGCAGGTATTTTAATCTTCTGTTGCTGTAATAGAAGTCCAGAGACTGGATGACTGATAGAAAATAGAGGTATATTTGACTTCTAGAGGTGGGAAGTCCAAGAGCATGGTAGCAACAAACCATGTAAATGAGTACAAAAGATAACCAAGATGATTAAACACTTTGTTATTACTTAAATTTGGAATCCTACTTTTTAAGACTGCACTATGTAAATCTATCCTGCAGGGCTATAGGAATTTATGGCTAGGGATGGGCTATGAGATAATTAGAATTCATTGTAGTAAGGAACATTATTATTTACAATAATAACAATGATAGTAAAGATAATGTTAAAGTGAATACTAAATATTTACATGTGACAGGCAATGTATTAAGGAGTTTTTATACATGCAGCTCACTATATAATGTTAAAATATACCATTTAGTATGAATGTATTTCCTATTACATTAAATACAAAACAAGGAAGAGAAGAGCAAATTGAGGTGGTTGATAAATGGAATAAATTTAATCTATAAATATTGTCCCTCGCTATAATCAGAAAAATGTGTATGTACTGTGAAGCAAAAATAAGTTAGGTGTATAATAGAATATTTGAGAAGTATGATATGTGGTATTCCAAGTAGAACAACAGCTTGGATTATATATTTTATATCTACATATGCATAGTGTCCTCATGAATTTAAAAATACATCTCTGTAGTTCCATTGTCTTGACCCTGGAATACCATACCCAATGAAAATCTTAAATTATCAATGTTTGATTTGCCTATGCAAGCTAAGAATTCTATATTAGGAATCTTCTTTATCATTTTAACCTTTAGAACTTTATAACCCTTCCAATCCTCCCATTTTTTTTATTGTTTTGTCTATTTACTCTGAGGTCAACTTTTTGTCTCCCTTTAGTGTTTTTGAAATCTGCTAATCACTTGCTTTGTTATATTCCAGAGTGTTTGTTTGCATCTTATAATTGCATATTGTATAATAACTGTGGCACTTCCACAGAATAATCTCTGAGTTGGTCTACAAAATAATTCTGAGCTGGTCTGCTTATGTGTGAGTTGATCATAGGGATACCACTAAGGTTGAGGAGAACTGAATTTGAGTATAAATGCTGAAACTAGTGACGCTGTAATAAAAATAATCTTCAGGGTAGCGGTACCAAAATGAGCAACTAGAAGCCTCTGAGGGGATTCTGGGAGTACTGGCCAAATGTGAAGAGACTGGAACTTACCATAGAAGCAGTGCATTTTGAAAATGAGTAGAGGCTTTCAAATCCCAGAGTTGCCTGTTGAGGGCCTGGGGTGCAGCACCTTTGGTGGGGGCGGTTCAGATAAGCCTGCAGTCAGGGGTGCAGGGGCAGCAAGATCCACAGAGATAAGAAATGACCAGTGAGAAGCTCTGGGTTCTGCTTTTCTGCAGGCGTAAGAGGACAGTGGGTTGAGTTAAGGTAGAAAGTGAAGGTAAACTTGGAAAAGAGACTGCAAATGTCGTGAGGGAATAATCTAATGTGGCAACATGAACCAGACCATACGGAATTGGGAGTGTATACCTATAGTATGCTTTATTCATATGTAGTCCCCATATTCTGTGTTTTTACGCAGTTACTAAATCTATCATGTTGTGTATTTCAAATAACTTTGTGAAATTAAGGGGTGCCAAAGAGCCCAATGGAAATCATGTCATTGTAAGAAAGATACAAAGGCATGGATGCAAGTGCCTCTGGTTTTGAAGGAGAAACATGTATTCCTTTACATGATGGTGTATTAGTCACTTTCCATCACTGAGGAAAATATCAAATACCCCAAATTTAGAGGAAGGGAGATTTATTTTGGCTCATGGTTTTCAGAGGATTCATTTCATGGTTGGTTGGCTCCAAAGCAGAAATGGCATGGCAGACTGGCCTGGCAAAGGAAAACTCCTCACCCTAAGGTGGACAGGAAGCAGAGCAGGGGAAGGGTACTGAGAGGAAAACACGAGACACCGGATATAGATCCCCAAGGCCACTCTGCCACAGCCCACACAAATACACCCTTAGTGGTTCTCAAAGCCGATCAGAATGAAACTCCACCCTAGCCCGTATGGAAGGCAACAGAACATTCCCCAAGGAGTGATACTTAAGACTTTAAGACTTTGTGTGTAAGCGTGTCCCGAAGATGGGTGTTGGCCTAAGTGTATGTAATGATATTAACCTGATAAATACTAATTCTGTCATGGGTAAAGCCAGAAGTAATATTAACAAATTTTTTTCTTCAATGAAGTATTATTAAACTTTCTTTTTAATGTAAGAGTTTAAATCTTTCCTGAACAAGAAACTAGTTGTTCACTTTTTAAAGCTGAATTAATGACTAAAATTTTCCCTAATGATGTCTTACATTATTGTTATATTAAAGCTTTAAAGAAGTTTCTTCCAATGTCCATGCTCCAAATAAAGTTAATTATACCTACTTAAGCCCTGTTTTTCCTCCAGACAATGAGATTACAGACCTCACAAGGTGTATGTATTAGTGTTATTTTGAGTGAAACTACTCAAAGTAATCAGCAAGTGTTTTGTATTTGTTGTTAAAACTGGAGGGCTGAAAACAGGTTTACTTCTACTGAAGCTGACTTTTGATGCATATTTTTTCAATGTTAGATCATAAAAAGCCAATCCAGGGTTGGGGCAGAAGATATACCTGTCTAATCATTTTATAGCAGTACTATAGCCATATTGGCAAAACAATCCAGAATGAAATCAGATAGAAGCATGACTCCTCATTCCCACAGTAATTGTTTGTAGGCCACTTGTGAGCAGGGGTCTTGCCATCAATTGCTTTGAAACCTCCATTACTCACACAGCAAATACATAATAATACACCTTGTTGAATGACCCAGACCTGTGCATAATACCACCTTACACTGTTCAGAAAACGAAAACAAGTACTGCATTTCTTTAGTTCTAATGTAAAATACACACACACACACACACACACACACACACACACACACAGTTTAACATCCCTGAAGTTGAGGTACAAGTTAGATGGCATATTTGAGCTCTCCTACTAAAGACTTGTGAATCTGTTGTTTGCCTGGGACAGACACCTGGGGACATGACCAATCTGAGACCACTTGAAATTAAATTCTGTGTTCAAAGTTTTCTTATGTTACACTGGTTGTGTAGGTGCAGAACCAGGCAGTAGTTTAAGTTTTCGGAGGATAACTTTCTTTTCAGGTGTTAAAGTTGAGACAGGCATGTATCCTTATTGTCTCCTTCAGAACGTTAAGTATGTTTCTTGTTTATCCTACCCAGAAAATGTGACCCTTTGGTATCTCAGCTTTCTGTAGCAATCTTGTATCAGATTCCTCATTCAGGAACACTGTAAAATATACTAGTGGTAAAAAGAATAATGGTGTATGACTATTGATGGTATTTTAGATTCGATGAAATGCAGTCCTTGTTTGGGTTGATACTATCCATTTGATCTTTGCTGTTTACAAACCTAGACAAGCTCTGCTTTGTTGGTTACTAGTGAGATCAGAAAACATACTTTGTAGAGAAGATGGTTATAGTGCCTTTATGGATTTGAAATTACCTGTAATTTAGCTAAGTATAGATAATAGTGTCTTAGCAGTGTTATTTCTGTTAAACCTGTTTTGAGTTTAAGCAGCAGAATCTACTGTAGATCCTTTTTGTGTCTAGGACTGACTTTGGGGTGGCTGCCAAGTGGTAAGACTGGGAACTTGAGTGACATCCTGTTTCTCCCCTTGGTTCTCACTAAATACCCTTTCTTTTCCTTTATAATAGGCTTCTGCCTTGCATACCTTATGGTGAGCTGTGACCCTTTTGTATCCTCTTAACAATTAGTCCATCTTTTTAATGCCATCTTGCCCATCTTTTTGATACGTTGTGTGAACTAGAACTTAATAAGACTAAAATTTTATCCCAAATTGTAGTATTCACTGTTTAACTTTCTATGCATTTCTCTCCTTCTGGAGCACAACCAATACTTTTATACTCTGTGTCTCTTCTTTGGGAAAAGAGATGGAAGGAAGACAATTAACGTTCATTTATTACCTAGTTTTGTCAAATGTTTTATGACATTATTTCCTTCTCACAACTGCTTGTGGCAACTAGTTCTTATTCTCTCATTATGTAAGAGAGAAGACTGAGGTTCACCATGGGGAATTGCTCGCCCAAGACCATGTGGCAAGTGAAGAGCTGAGTCAGGATTCAAAACCTTAGTCCAACTTTGAACTTTTTACTTACTCACTGGTTCCTCAGAGACAGAGCTTTACTGATTTAAAAAAAAAAAAAATTTAGGCCTCAGTACACCACACCCAGCTTCCATCTTTCAATTCAGGGAGCCAAGAATCTGTGGGGGAGTCAGGACCTCGTGAGGTGAGTCCCAGTGCTACAGCATTGGCCCAGGGAGAGTTTGAAACCTGCGCTCCCAGCGATTGAGTTCCTATCCAGCTCCCTAGGACACTGGACTGGGCCCCCGAGGTTCTGCGGGCCTCACTGCACCATGCCCAGCAGCCTTCTTTCAGTTCAGGAGGCTGAGACCATGCAGGGGGACTCTCAGCCCTGTGGTGCTGGCCCGAGGAGAGTTTGAGACCCGCGCTCCCAGCGGTTGATTTCCTATCCAGCTCCCTAGGACACTGGACTGTGCCCCAGAGGTTCCTCAGGACTCGGTACACCAAGCCCAGCTTCCATCTTTCAATTAAGGGAACCAAGAACCTGCACGGGAGTCAGGACCATGCGAGGTGAGTCCCAGTGCTCCAGCGCTGGCCTGAGGAGAGTTTGAGACCTGCGCTCCCAGCGGTTGAGTTCCTGTCCAGCTCCCTAGGACACTGGACTGGGCCCCAGAGGTTCCACGGGCCTCAGTGCACCAAGCCAAGCAGCCTTCTTTCAGTCCTGGATGCCAGAACCATGCAGGGGAACTTTCAGCCCACTAGCACTGGCCCAGGGGGAGTTTCAGACCTCTCACAGTGCTCACAGCGGGTGAGTTCCTGCCCAAATCCCTGAAACACTGGACTGTGCATCAGAGGTCCTGCAGACCTGACTGGGCCAAGCTCAGACACATTCATTCAGTCCCAGGAGCTGAGGGCGCAGGAGGTGATTCCTAACACACCCAGGGGAAGCTTTGGAACACCACTCAAACAAGGAAATACAGGAAAATGACAAAATGAAAGACCAAAAGGTAATCTTAAATCTCCAGCCCATCCCAAGAAAGCGTAGGAGCCATGTACATAGAAGAAAATAGAAGACGTACACCTGAAATGACTGAAATAATATCAACTGAAATAAAGAAGCAACTTGGGTAAGCTCTGGAGAAACTCAAATCAGAAATAATTGACCAGGTAAAAGAAGAAATGATAAAAGTAGTGAAAGAAATAGTGAACACATCTAGTGAAGACACAGCTAAAAAGTTAGAGGAACAAAGCAAACAGATAGAATCCCTGAATAAACACTGTAAGAAACAAACAGAATGCACGAAGCAGATTCAAAGAGGTATACAGGAAATAAAAAATTCTATTGAAAGTTGCCAGAACCGCCTCAACGAAAGTGAAGATAGAATTTCAGACCTTGAAGATAAGATTGCAGCTAGTGAACAGGAAAGGAAAGATCTTTTAAAAATAACAAGGAATCCAGATATAATTCAACAGCTGCAAGATGATGCAAAGAAAAACAACATAAGATTAATAGGGATAAATGAAAAAGAAGGGGACATCCCAAATGATATCAAGAGGCTATTTATGGAAGTAATAGCTGAAAACTTCCGAAACATGAGAATGGAAACTTACATATGGATTAGTGCAGCATATAGAACTCCAGATAGCCATAACCAAAATAAAACTACACCCAGACATATAATAGTCGCCATCCTGGAAATCAAATTAGAACAGAATACTAAAAGCTGTTAGAGAGAAAAGACAGATCACTTATAAAGGAAAACATATCAGAATCATAGAAGACTTCTCAACACAAATAATGAAGTCATGAAGAGCATGGAGTGAAGTATTTAAGATCCTAAAGGAAAACCACTTCCAGCCCAGCCTGATGTACCCTGCAAAACTATCCTTCAAAATGGATAGAGAAATAAGATATTTCCATGACAAAGAACAGCTGAAGGACTTTATGAACACCAAACCAACACTACAAAGAATACTGAAAGACATTCTAGATACACATAGGGAAAAACCACTAAGCAAGGCAGACAGTTAAACAGAAGAGAAAGGTAAAGATACAACAGCAGAAAGAGAACATGTCAACAATAAACCAGTATGTAACAGTTATAATCATTAATGTAAATGGCCTCAATTCACCAATCAAAAGAAATAGACTGGCAGAATAGATCAAGAAACAACATCCAACCATATGCAGTCTACAAGAAACCCATCTAACCCAAAAGGAAACTCATAGACTGAAAGTCAAAGGATGGAAAACAATACTTCATGCAATAGGAAACCCAAAAAAAAGTGGGGGTAGCTATTCTGTTTGCAGACAATGTGAGCTTCAAACCAAGAGTGATCCAAAGAGTTAGAGAAGGCCACTACATACTAGTTAGGGGAAAACTTCAAGAGGAAGTGATAACAATCTTAAATATATATGCACCAAATTCCAGAGCACCCAGCTATACAAAGCAAGTATTAACAGAAATGAAAAATCAAATAAGCAATAACACAATTATAACAGGAGATTTTAACATGCCATTGACACAAAGGGACAGATCAACTAGAAAAAAATCAGCAAAGAAATAACAGAACTGAGTCACACCTGTGAACAAATGCATTTGATAGACTTTCTTCTCAGCAGTACATGGGACATTCTCTAAAATAGACCATATACTAGCCCACAGAACATATTTAAGTAAATGCAAAAGAATTGAAATTATCCCATGCATGTTATTGGATCATAGTGTCATGAAACTAGAAAGTAGTGATAAAAGCATCTGCAAAAACCCCACAAACACATGGAAAGTGAGTAATACACTCCTGAGCAATCAGTGGGTCACAGAGGAAATTAAAGAAGAAATTAAACAACATCTACAAGCAAACAGAAATACAAATACAACTTACTGGAATTTGTGGGATGTAATGAAAGCAGTCCTCAGAGGAAAACTTATTGCACTGAGTTCCCACATCAGGAAAACAGAACAAACACAAATAAACAACATGATGCTAAACCGCAAATATCTAGAAAAAGAAGAGCAAGCCAAGCCCAAAGCCAAAAGAAGGCAGGAAATTATAAAGATCAGAGCAGAAATTCATGCAATAGAGACTAAGAAAACAATACAAAGTATCAATGAATCAAAGAATTGGTTCTTTGAAAGAATAAATAAAATTGATAAGCCCCTAGTCAACCTTATTTAAAAAAGGAAAGAAAAAACTCAAATTCATGCAATACGGAATGAAAAGGGTGAAATTACTACAGACTGTGGAAGTACAGAAGATCATCAACATCTATTTTGAAAAACTCTACTCTCATAGGTTGGACAACACAGAAGAAATGGACAGATTCCTAGAAGCATATGAACCACCAAACCTGGGTCAGGAAGATGTAAAACTGCTGAATAACCAAATTTCTATTAATGAAACTGAAAATGTAATTAAGTCCTTGCCAAGAAAGAATAGCCCAGGGCCAGATGGATTCACTGCAGAATTCTACAAGAAATACAAAGAAGACTTAATTCCGACACTCCTCAAACCTTCAATGAAATTGAAATGGAAGCAATTCTTCCTAAGTCATTCCTGGAAGCAAATACTACTCTAGTACCAAAACCTGAGAAAGACCCAACTAAAAAAGAGAACCATAGACCAATCTCCCTAATGAACATAGGTGCAAAAATTCTCAATAAAATATTGGCAAACAGGATGTAGCAAATCATCAAGAAGATTATACACCATGACCAAGTGGGATTCATGCCAGGAATGCAGGGATGGTTCAAAATATGTAAATCAATAAATGTAATCCACCATATCAATAGAATCAAAAGTAAGAACCACATGATCATCTCTACAGATGCAGAAAAAGCTTTTGATAAGGGCCAACACTCATTCATGATAAGAACCTTACAGAGAATTGAAGTAGATGGTCTTTACCGTAATATGATAAAAGTCATCCATGACAAACTAACAGCCAGCATCATATTAAATGGCCAAAAACTGATAAGCCTTTACCTTAAAATCAGGCACAAGACAAAGATGTCCCTTATCACCGCTCCTATTCAACATAGTACTGGAAATACTAGCCAGAGCAATTAGACAAGAGAGGGAAATAAAAGGAGTAAAGATAGGAAAAGAGGAATTTAAATTATCATTATTTACAGATGACATGATACTCTACATAGAAGACCCCAAAACTCCATTGAAAGTCTCCTGGATATAATAAATAAATTCAGCAATGTAGCTGGATACAAAGTCAATATGCAAAAATCAATAGCATTCCTATATGCTAACAACAAAAGCACTGAGAGAGAAGTAAGAGAAGCCACACCCTTCAAACTAGCATCCAAAAAAATGAAACACTTAGGAATTAATCTCACAAAAGAAGTGAAAGAACTATGTAGAGAAAATTATAATACCTTGAAAAAAGAAATCAAACAGGACCTCAGAAAATGGAAAGACATACCTTGTTCATGTATAGGAAGAATAAATATTGTGAAAATGGCCATTCTCCCAAAATTTTTATACAGATTCAATGCAATCCTAATCAAAATACCACTAACATACCTCATAGATCTAGAGAAATCACTCCTAAAATTCATCTGGAACCAGAAGAGA
>PVJX010007805.1:0-68953 GCA_004027295.1 Dolichotis patagonum | reverse complement strand
ACTTCGAAGCTATGAGATGGGGCCTCATGCTTACCATAAAGTCTTATATACTCTTATCAAATCTCATATTAGGGAGATTATATGGTATTTACCCTTGTGAGTTTGGTTTATTTCACTTAAGAGAATGGTCTCAAGTCGTGTCCATTTATTTATAAATATCTCGATGTGATCATTCTTTATAGCTGAGTAGTACTCCATGTACATTTTTATCTATTCTTGAAAACATGCTTATGTGATAGAAATCACTGTTAGGTGTGTATTTTTGTTATTTTTCCTGAGTATAAGGACTCTGTTAGAATGCATTTCTCCTATTTAACATATTAGTCTAACATAAATGGTTATTTTTTGATGCACTAAAGTGAATTTTTAATTTTTCAATTTCATTAAAATATAACAAAAATAGATTTCAGTCGTACTAATTTTGATAAAAATATACAGTCATATAACCACCAGCAGAATCAATATATAGTGTTTTTGTCACTCCATCAATTTCTCCCTCTCTAGTCAATCGTCAATGTAGAGCCTTAACCACAAATAACTACAGTTCTCTCAGTATCCATGGCAGATTGGCTCCAAGACTCACATGCTTACACCCATACCCACAGAACAATCCACAGATGTTCAAGATTATCAGATAAAATGCCATAATATTTACATATAATTATGCATATTTTCCCTTATGCTTTAAAGTATCTCTGGATTACTTATAGCATCTAATACAGTGGAAAAACTATGTAAACGGCTGTTAAACTTATCTAGTGAATAATAAAGAAGTTTTCCTCAAATATTTTTAACTAGTGGTTTGTCAAATCAAAGGATAGGTAACCTATGGATCCAGAGATTTGTACATGTATGCATGCATGCATGTGTGTATGTGTATCTGTGTAGTTACACATATTTATATATAAATCTTGTTCTTAGTGCTTTTCATTAAAATGAAGTTTTAAACTAATACAATTCATCAAATCTTTCCTCCGGACCTGTCTCTTGTATAAGAAATTCCTCTTGTTTTTAAGTCACATTATCTTAACACATTTAGATTTTTGCTTTTTAAATTTTCATTATTCAAAGTTTTATCTATTTAAGATATGAGAAAATGATCAAATTTTATACTTTGACCAACTGACAAATATTAGTATAGCTAACACTTCAGAACCTACTAAGATAAATTCCACATCTAAAACAAACGTGGGTAAAAAAAAAAACCTTTAAATTTAAATCTTGAATTTGTTGCTCCAATAATAATTAGAAATATCTGACAATAGGAAACAGACAAATCATTTATTATAGGAAATACTATTATGCACTTGCAATGAAATAGACTACAACTCAGATACAGATACATCTCACAATAGGATTAACAATAAATAATTTTAAGGTATCTACAGACTTTGATTTTTTTATCCCTAACAAAGTTAATTTCTTGAAACACTAAATATAGCCTTTGTTCCCCAACCACCTATTCTCAAACAGCTTAAACTAACGCTTGTTTTCATTACTTTTTTTTTTTTTTTTTGTCCTGGGGATCAAACTCATGACCTTGTGTATGTTATGCAGGCGCTTGTGCCTCTGAGCTAAATTCCCAGCTCTGTTTTCATTACTTTGGAGAGAAAGCCTGTACTACTATAGCAAACAGTAAAAACATCTAACAGCTAGTTTTAGTCTGTGGTTTTCTATTAAATTTACTGTGTGTGTGTGTGTGTGTGTGTGTGTGTGCATGTGTGTTGTGTTGTAGGTCACCTCATTTTTTTTTAAGGTACTTTCATACCTTAGCTTCTGTAAACACAAATTAATACACATTACTTCTCTCATTTTCCATTTCTTTCTCTGACTGATGTCATTTTTTCTTCTTACCTTATACTTTCTATCCTGAAATGTTTAATTGTATCCCTAATTTCACAATCTCAGGAGACACCACTGCCTTGCACCCAACTATGCACCAAGTCACAGTATCAGGAGCTATTCATTACCCTACAGTCTTCCCCCACATTTAATCCAATAATCCAGTCTAAATCTATTCATTTGTCTTGTTCTCCATTGGCACTCTGGTAGCTCATCACTGTAGACCATCTCACCTGAACTATTAAAAATAAAACAGCTCTCCCCATACAGCCTCTGACCCTTTGGCATTTCATCTCTTGCCATGTAAAGAATTACTCTTTTGTGGTTTTCAAAATGTAAATCTGAATATTTTAGAGCTTCATAAAATCCTGCAGTATCTCTCATTATCCTAACCAAGACTAACAGGGGGTCTATAAAGTCTGTGTCTTCTTTACAAATCTTAGTTCATAACACTCTCCCATGCTGCATGGTTATCTCACGTCACTGGCCTTTTATTCAAGTATTCCATACCCCATGTTGCTCTAATCTTTACAGGCAGAATTTCTCTCCATAGAATGCACTTCCAACCTATCCTCCATCCTCTCTCATTTCTGTGTTTCCCTGATATCTCCTTTCAAGCCTCATTTCTCCAGACTGTGCAAGCTAAGAAGCCAAAATCTTCAGTTTGTAATTACATAGCTATGACTTTGACTACTAGAATTAATGTCTGTCTTTATTTCACTGTAATTCCATGACAGAAGGAAAGAGCATCCCTAGCATTCATCAGAGTCCTATGCATTTAGTATGGACTCAGTAGTATGCTGATTGAACTATTTAGGATTACAGTTCAGTACTAATTCAAAAATAAGTGCAATATGCACTACAGCCACTAGAGGCTGCGTTGTTTCTCTTTTTGGGCCTCCTGGACAAGAGCTATCCCCACATCCTGTTTCAATGATGGTAAAATATCAACATGCATATGCTATCTTTTTATTGCCAAGAACATGTATATTAATCAATATTATTACATATTTCTTTTTAAAGGAAATCATTTTATTCAGATTTATTGAAAAAAAACTTTATTTGCTACAGATGAATTGCTTGGAAATCTCCAAAATAAATGCATAATCATTACAAGTTTAGAAGGACATACCCACATACCAATAAAAATTGTATCAGTCTAAAATCAGCATGGTACTGGCAAAGAAATAGACTTGAGGACCAATGGAATAGATCAGAAGATGCAAGTATAAGTACAAAGATACTCAGCCACCTGATATTTGGCAAAGGGGCTAAACATGTTCACTGGAGGAAGGATAGCTTCTTTAATAAATGGTGTTGGAAAAATTGGCTCTCCACATGCAAAAGACTGAAACTAAATCCATGCCTATCACCATGCACAAAACTAAAGTCTAAATGGATCAAAGACTTAAACATTAAAATAGAAACACTAAATCTACTGGAAGATGAGGTAGGTAGAAGTCTTGGAAACATAGGGGTAGGCAGAGAATTCATGAACAAAATACAAATCGCACGGGAAACACTTCAGAGAATCAATAACTGGGACCTCATATTATTGAAAAGTTTTGGCACTTCAAAAGAAATCACCATCAGAGTGAAAAGAAAACCCACAGAATGGGAAAGAATTTTAGCCAGCAAGCCCTCAGACAAAGGACTTGATATCAAGAACATACAAAGAATTGAAAAACATCAAGCCCCCAAATACAAAGACCCTCTCCAAAAGTGGGCATCTGAGATGAACACGCAGATAAATGAAGATATACAAATGGCAAATAAATACATGAAGAAATGTTCACTATCACTGGTCATTCAAGAAATGCAAATTAAAACAACACTGAGATATCATCTCACACTGGAAAGAATAGCTGCCATCAAGAAATCAACTGATAACAAATGTTGGTGAGGCTGTGGGGAAAAAGGAACACTGCTCCACTGTTGGTGGGAGTGCAGACTGGTGCAACCACTATGGAAATTAATATGGAGAATTCTCAAAAGACTAGGAGTGGAGGCTCCATTCAATCCAACTATTCCCCTCCTGGGTATTTTCCCAGAAAAACTGAAAAGATCATATCACAGTGATATATGTGCACCCATGTTTATAGCAGCCCAATTTGTAATAGCTAAATCTTGGAAACAACCAAGATGCCCATCAACTGCAGAGTGGATGAAAAAGATGTGGTATTTTTATATAATGAAATATTACTCAGCTATGAAAAGGGATGTTCTTGAGGCCTTCATAGGGAAATGGAGACACCTTGACACTATCCTCATTAGTGAAATAAATAAGAATCATATTTATAAAGATCACATTGTGTTTCTAGTGTGAAAAGTAATAAGAACTATAGGAGTAATAAAACCCAAAATGCTTAATTGCTACTGTAAAAAAAGAGAGGAAAAGAAAGTGCTCTAAAGGATATAACTGCATGTATGTTTAAGTGTATAAGATAGATGGCCATATTACTGTTTTTGTTAGAATGTTGAGCAGAACTGTTAACAGTCTGTTTGAATGTCTGCTTTGTGTGCTTTAATTTTGTAACTTGAACAACTATTTCTAAGATGACAGTATGTAACTTATCAAGTAGTGATTTCATATTATTTTTTTTTGTTCTTTTCTTTTTTTTCCTTTGGAATTCTGTATTGTTTCTACCCTTTTTCCTGTTTTGTTTTGTTTTGTTGGGTTTTTTTCTCTTTAAATAAAATTTTAAAAAATTATATCAGTCTTATATCTATGGAATGTTTATCACACTGAAAAAACTAAAATATTAGGTGTTATTAAATTTTTAAATCAAAAACTTTCATTTACAATGTTACTTTTGATTATGACTATTAAAGCCAAAAAATAGTTTAACACTAACACTATTGAAGTATTTCTAAAAAAGCTCATATGCCACAAATGATGTTATTAATGAAATACAAATATAAATAAGATATGAAAGTCAATGACTGTCCTTATTATTCAGAGGAAACATTATCTGTAAAGGCCTAGAGAAATGTAAATCTTCCAAGTAGGAAGTTTTCCAATGGTATTAATAATAAATTTCAAGTAGAGATCAGAAATTATTAATATTCTAATGTGTTCTACTTTTTATAAATTTTTAATTGATAACTAAAGCCCTACATATTGTAGGGGGAAAAGTACCTACTGTGAAGATAAGCCGACTGATCTGTTATAAACAAGTCCAGGGATACTGGATAGGATTTAGGACACTACAGGTTTTACAGGAACTTGGTCATGAAAGAACTACATCAAACTCCTTACAACTCTTAGAAAATACATTTAATTTATTTTAACTTGCTTTAGAACTCAAGACCCTAAATTAAAGCTATTCTCTCTTTTAGTGGCCCAACCTGGCCTTGAACTAGCAGAGAGCCTCCTGCCTCAGCCTCCCAAGCACTGGGATTACAGGAGTACACCACCATGCCTGGCAATATTCATAATTTTGACAGATGAAAGCAAATGAGGCTGCAAGAAGCTAGATTTTACTTTTTTAAGGTTTCACAATAGATAATGCTTATCATTGAGGTCTGAACTTAGGGGTCACTCTGATCAGCACAGTTTTCTTCAGGAACCCTCAGTATAGGAGATTTCTAAAGATCCCATTACAGAGATGAAAATCCATTTCTACTCATGTCCTTTCTATGCCATTCAATAATCTTATCTTTCTATATTCCAGAAATTGTTTAAAATTTTAATCTCCCTGGAAAACTCAAACTAAGGACCACCAGTTTCTTTTGCTAACAAATCTTTAACAAGACTCAGTATTTGGCCATTTTGATACCACTATATTTTTTCTAATACCATAGTTTTTTCCTCACATTTTTCAATATATGGTAGAGAAAAGTGTTTAACATTAGAACATCAAGAATGTTACTAAAAAAATGCTTAAAAGTGCTAAATACTAATACTATTTGGGGGAGCCTTTTTGGCAAAAACCAAACAAAAAAATTCCCAAATCCCTACTCGAATGTAAACTTTTGATTATTGAGCCAGGGTAGACAGAAATAAGGCTTACACTTAACTGCAGGCATACTTTCACATAGAAATCAATAACCTGAACTAAGGTTATACAAAAATGCTGTTTTTACACACAAAATTATGACTTTGATCATAATTATTGCTATTTATTTTGGTGCCTACTGGAAGCTGTACAGTAATAAAGGAAATCTAAAACCTACAAGTGGCAAGTTTTGTGTGAAGAAAATAGAAGCTATCAAGAATAGTCTAAAACTGGTGACTGGAAAATTTTTATGGCCATAGTCTGAAATCAAAGACAAAGATAATAAATAAATATCGACCTTCCAAACTTGGGAGTATAGTTGCCCTGCGTACTGACGCTTCATAAAACTCTCATTCAACTTTTAAAATCGATAAATTTTACAAACAAAACTTTGGTTCTGAGTTGGTCGTGGTGGTGTACCCTTGGAATCCCAGCACTCCGGAGGCTGAGGCAGAAGGATCACTGCGAATTCAAGGTCAGCCTGGGCTACACAGTGAACTCAAGGTAGCCTGAACTACACAGCGAGATCCTGCATAAAAAATAAAAAACTTGATTCTGGACAAAATGAACGCGTCAGAAAGGCCCCAAGCACTGTGGGACAAGAATGCCTCTGAATCTGAGACAAATTACATTAGTTCCTTTAAATAATGGACAGGTTTCACTAGTGGAGTTCGAATATTTATTAGTGGCTCGGTCATTAAGCTCTTTAGGCTTAAGCTTGCTTATTTTTCTACTGGTGAAAGAAAATTTAATAGTTAAAAGAGTCCTTATGCAAATTTGTACAAAATCCTGTTTATTGAACATCTAACAGTCTGCTGTACAAGTCGAGCTGTATACAGATTCTGGCAAATCCAAGTCCCAGCGTCCCATTTTCCGTTCAGTCTCTCCTCCCCGCACCCCACACCTTTGCTGGACTACGTGCGGGAAGGGAAGGCGCCGCTCCCCCGAACCGCAAGTCGGTGCTGTCACTAGGCCTCCACAACAAGCAAGTGCATGGCTGGGTAAGGCCGGCGACAAATTATGACTACTCCCCTAAGCAATTTACTATCGGTGCGGAGAAAATGTCACTGACTGCTAAGGGCGACAAAAGGTGAAGCATGTTAAGGAAGCAGCAAGTCCGCAGGAGACCACGGCTTCGGGGTCACCGCACCTCAGCGCACTGGTCTCTAGACTTTACCTGCGGTCCGGATCAGACCTGACTTCGGGAACGAGACCTCCTCAGGGCGAAGGCAGGACCCAGCGCCTTTAAAGCTCTCGGGCAAACTGAATCTCTGTCCCCTCAAACGCTAGGCCACAGGGTACCCCTACTGCACCTGTACAATAGTCCCTTAGTGGCAGAACGCCCCAACACTTCCCGGGCCGCGGCTGCTCTCGCGATAACACTCGGGCTAGTCCCCCGAGCTCCGGCCAATCCTGAAAGAGTAGCGGGCGGGGTTTTGTGTTTGAGCCCGAGAGCGGGCTCCTTCACTTAGTCGGTTACGTTCACTCAGAATGGGAGGAGCTGAGACGTTCTGGGGCGGGGTGAGAGCAAGGCACGCACAGTTCTCGCGAGAGTGGAGACCAGGAAGACGCCTGCAGAGCCGGCTGCTGGTGCAGCGACTGCCGAGAGGGTGGCTGGTACTGCCCTGGACTCTTATTTCCGAGCCTACCACTGACCTCTAAGAAGGGAGGCAGGCAGTGGCCTGGCTGGAGTTGTACAGGTGCTCAGTGCCTGCTGCGGCCCACGAGGATTCAGGCTGCGGCCTGTTGTATATAGTAAAGGAGGCGCCCACACTCCTGACTGAATAAGATGGCGGCGATGGCTCCTGGAGGTGGTGGCAGTGGTGGCGGCGGCGTGAATCCATTCCTCAGCGATTCGGATGAGGACGAGGACGAGGTAGCAGCCACCGAGGAGCGGCGGGCAGGACTTCGGCTGGGTGCCGGCGGTGGTCTAGATCCTGGCTCTGCGGGCTCACTATCGCCACAGGATCCCGTGGGGGGCTGTGCGCGACCCGGGCTCTCTGGGGAGGCGTCCGCGGCCACGGTGGCCTTGGGGGGTACAGGGGAGACCCCCGCCCGCTTGTCAATTGATGCAATCGCGGCTCAGCTGTTGCGGGATCAGTATTTGCTGACTGCCCTGGAGCTGCACACAGAGCTACTAGAAAGCGGCCGCGAGCTTCCTAGGCTGCGCGATTATTTCTCCAATCCCGGCAACTTCGAGAGGCAGAGTGGGACCCCGCCGGGGATGGGGGCCCCTGGGGTCCCTGGAGCAGCCGGCGTCGGAAGCGCTGGAGGTCGGGAACCGAGTACAACGTCGGGCGGGGGACAGCTCAGTAAGTGGACGCACCCTGTCTCGTTCCTACGGGGTTGTTGGGACTGAGAGGGTGTTTCTGGGCTATGGTGTCTATCAGAGCGCTTTAGGGAAGAGAGAGAACTGGGGCTGGAGTGCTTTTTATGGTGGAAGCAAAAGGATCCTGCAGTGACTGTTTGTTCCAGGCTTTGGCTGGTGTTGCACTTGCTCCTGGCTCCTGTGTTGTTGTTGGTACAGTATCTGTAAGATATGGAAGTTCCCAGTTTACTGGCTATTTCACTTCGGAAGGGTCCCTTGTGAACTGACTGACTGCTGCAAACCTTTTGCCTTTTTCTCTAATCTGAATCTCACTACCAGGAAATGTTCTCAAATTGCCCGCAGTAATTTTTTGAATCAGAGTCAAGAGAGAGAAAATGGGAAATGTTGCTACTCTCTAAATGAAAGTCCGATGGATGCAAGACCTGTTGAGTGAGATTTCTGCCGCACGAAAGTTGTTCTGAATAAAATCAATATTATTCAATTTCAGTGCCTTAATATCAGTAGTGTCCAGATTATAACAAAGCTGAAATGCAGGGCAGGCAGCTCCTGCCTATAGTCAGTCTCATGATCCTACCAGCATGCAGGCTTTTTTTCTCAGCATTAAATAGAAACTTAAGGTTTTTTTTCTTGGTTTTTTTTTTTTTAAACCTTTCTGCAATCATTTTTAGCAGCATAAAGTAGGCATTTGCCCCATTCATCATTTATTTATAAACTTTTTTTATAGTTTGAAAATTTACAATTAAAGATGATCTGTAACACTTCCAGTATCCTCCTTTTGGGAGGGATCTTAGATTTTTCTCACCGATGGTGAAATATTTTAGTCTCTGGTAAAAGGCCGATTGGAATTTATTAACAAATGTTAATGCTCAGTTTTAAAAACTATAGCCTAAGTGATTTTTTAAAAATCTCTATACTTTTGAATGTTGACAGTGTCTTCAATTGCTAAATATAAAATTGCTATAGGTGTTACAGGAATAGAAAGAGTGCATTTTCTATCAAGGCAAATCCTAACCACATTTCCTTCTTAAAATATGGAATTTTCACCGTATGCATAACTTCCTTAATTAATATATAAGGCAGTCCTTTTGGGGAAGAGGTTTTCTTATTGTTGACCTTTAACACTATAATTTGACACAGAGCAGAGTAACAAAATTGTATAGCTGTTTTTAAAAAGATTTCCAAATTACCTAATGATTCTTACTTGACAAACTCCATAGGCTCTCCAGATTTATTCAGTTGCTTGGTTCTTTCTCTGTACCATTTCAAGCCTTCATAATAACCTTTAGTTCTTTTGTATTTAATTTGACTTACTTTAATCATCTTCCGCTTTTAAATCTTCTCTCTCCATCTTGCGTATCTTTTCTCAGAAATATTTTTTGCTGTACTCGGGATTGAACCCTAACCTTTACACTTAGCTATATCTCCAGCCCTTTTGTTTTTATTTTTTATTTTAAGGCAGTGTTTCACTAAGTTGTCCAGACTATACTCAAACTTGCTATCCTCCTGTCTCAGTCTTCCGGAGTACTGAGATTATAGGAGTTGCCACCACACCAGCTTCTCAGAACTCTGTGAGGGTACATTGTATCTCACTATATTCAGTGTTCCTTTCTGTAGTATCATCAGTGCAAACATACCATGGTTGTTTCCTTTACTTTGCAAGTTCCCATCTCTTCAGCTTTGCAAAGTAGTTCCTCACTGTTGAGATTGGGTTTAGTGCTCTTCTGCCTGCTGAGAGAGAAAATATCAGTAGAACATTTCTAAAATTTATTAGGTTCATTGCTGTTAGCTGAATGAGATCTTCCATTATCGTCTGATTTTCCGTATTGTCTAGATCATTGACACTGTTAACTATAACTATTGCATAACCTATTTTTTTCTTGCTTATATCATTCCAGTTTTTTCAAAATTATTAATTTATGTTGAAATCTAATCAAATATTTGTTAATCTGCTACCATAAGTTAAGTATCTTTGGTAGTTAAATTTTACATTGATACGACATTTTGATCAATGTAGGTTTATAGGAGTCCAAAAGCTTACATACATATCCTTGAGGATATGTTTTGATGGAGAGGCAAGTGTAATACATGAAAAACATCACACAGCAATCTTCTGTGATAATGTTTTCTTTCTTTCTTTCTTTTTAAGGTACCAGGGATCAAACTCACAACCTCATGCTTGCCTAAACTAAACTAAAGGTGCTTATGCCACTGAGCTAAATCCCCATTGTTTACATTCT
Source organism: Dolichotis patagonum (assembly GCA_004027295.1). Lineage (NCBI taxonomy): Eukaryota > Metazoa > Chordata > Mammalia > Rodentia > Caviidae > Dolichotis > Dolichotis patagonum. The sequence continues at coordinate 58,547 of PVJX010007805.1, read as the reverse complement.
TACAGCAAATAATTTTTGATTGTAGAAATGAAGTGGCTGTTGTAGAGAAAGTAATATTTGACTTTCGAAAGTGAATGAAATGTTGAATAGGCATTAACTATTATCTGGCTATATTTTAACTGTCTTAAGGAAGCAGAAGTAAAAGGAAAAGAAAGATAGATTTTTCCTTGTATGAAACATTATTTGGGAACATGAAGCTCTCTGCTTACCACATAATGTGATTCCATTGGATAACTGAAAAATGTAGTGTGACGTGTAGTATTCTGGTGGCAAGGCAAGGGTATTAATCTGAGGAAACAGACCTATTACTGTTAAAAGTTAAAATGCACTTTTTTTCAAACAATAAAATTAAGGGTGATCCCTAGAATGTATGTTTGTTCATTTGTTTAAAGCCTTGGTTAGTTGTTTGATATTTTTAGGTCAGAACTAAACTTGGATAAATTTGATCAACAGAAAAATTGAAAAAGATAATAAATGTTAAAGCCTGTTTTTTTCACAAGTAGTTTTTTGGATTTTTTTTTTAACTAATGTCAACCTATATATACTGTGGGATTTGGTTAAACATTGTGGGTTTTATGTTATTTACACTAAAAACATGCCTTATTATTTGAGGAAATACTGTTTTTCTATTTTGCCATATTTTGAATGCAGACCCTTTTTGATTTGAGATAGAGGCATTTATGTTACCTTAGGTTTGATCTGCTTCAAGTGTCTAACAAGTGAGTGTTGGTTTCAATAATGCAGTTACTTTGTAAAGTGATTGCTAGCCCCATTTCATTGAGTTGATTCTCCAACTCTACATAGGCATATAATTTCTACAAACTACACAATCTACACAGGCAAATCTGGACATGCTGAGTGTAAGTTGGTTAATTTTATTTAAGAATAGATACCTTATAGAGTCCTGAAAGGTGAATGCCCAATGTAATTGAATATAGCAATGGTATTTATTACGATTCAGTAAAAGCTAATAAACTACAGTGAGATCAAGAAGAACACTTGAGAGCAGATATGTTTAGTAAGATGGATGGCAGGTATCTCATGTTAGTATGAGCAAAATAGAAAAATAAGAATGTGATCAGTGTAGCTGTGGAATGATCTGTCAGTGATAAAACAACAGTAGGGCTGGGCTTGATGGTACATGCCTGTAATTCCAGCTAGTCCTGAGACTGAGGCAAGAGAATCACAAGTTTGAAGGCCAGCCTGGGTGACATAGCAGGTCTTTGTCTCAACAAACACCAGGAGGTCTGTACCAGTCTAAGTCAAGTAGTTTTGAACTCAACCCATTGTTTGAAGACCACTGAACTTCTACCAGTGTCTGATTTTCAGGTCTGTCTGCCATTTACCAGCTCTGTCACTTTGGGTAAAAAAAATTTTTTTGAGCTTTTTATTTTGAGTAACAGGAGAGGAATCATTTTTGTTCACTGCTATTGTAAGGTTTTAATGAAGTCCAAGTGAGAATGTATGCGAAACACTTTAGAAATTCATTGTATAATGATTTCTTTTATGAGGAAAAAAAAAGTGAATCACTGAAGGAAAATACTAGATCAGATTTACTGATAATTAAGAAAGGATGAGAAAGATAGATGATGTTTCACTGTACTAACTTAAGCAGAACTAATGGATGCTTGATTTCCTAATTGAAATAATTCCACCATATTTTTGCAAAGTGCTTAAAAGGCATTGCAAACAAACAAACAAAAAAAGTAGGGCCAGGGATTTAGCTCAGTGGTATAAGTGCTACCTGGCAAGCAAAGGTCGTGAGTTTGATCCTCAGTACCCCTTCCAAAAAGTTTAAAAACAGATATTAGAAACATCAGTGCTTGAAATTCACATGAAAAATGTGACATCATTTGTACTTGAATAATGACCATACAACCAAAGAAGTCTGCTAATTTTAAAGGGAAAAAAGCATAACATACATAGTAGGTTCATAACAGAGACTTTGAGCTCAGATTAACTTGGATCCTGTTTTTGCCTCTTTTTCACCCCATGACTTTGGACAAGATCAGTAACTTCGAAGTCTGTACTCTTTCCATTATACTACAGCTTTTACTTTGTAACTGCTTTAAAAGAGCTCAGCAGCCAAGTGCAATATGTACTTGTCACCTCAGCACTCAGGAGGTTAAGGCAAGAATATCCTGAGTTTCAGGCCAGACTCCATTGCATAACAAATTCAAGGCCAACCTGGAGTACATTAGCAAGACCCTGTCTCAAAACCAAAAAACCTTAGCAAAACTGTGATCATTTTAGTATACGATCAGGCAAAATATCTTAATAACTGAGAATATGTCTTATTCACTCAGAATGGCCAATCTTAATGCAGAAGGCAAACCAAGTGACACAAGATCGATCACTTAATCAGAGTGACAAACTATAGCACCTTACTAAGGCAGAGGTGGGTAATCTGCCAGAAGCATCACTCATTTCATCAAGGTAGCCACACTATACAGAATTAACGGAGATCAGGACATCAATATTATACAAGTGATTGTAGCATATCCAGGCCACAAATCAGGGCCATCAACTAAACTTCAACTGAGAACCAAGGATTTTCATTAGCTGGTAAAAATGAAATAATTTAACAAGGTCAGATTAGCCTTGAGGAATACAATACATTTGCAATCATAAGTGTAGCCTTCCAGATTTTTTTCACTTATTATTTCAAAAATTCTGAGAAGTTAGAAATGGTGTTCATTTGTTTTTTAAACAAGCTGGACCTGTTGTGGGTGGATAAGATTGCTCAAGGTATTATCTATGTCATTTTCAACCCTCCCTTCTTTCTGTGCTCATTAGCTACCTTGGTTTAGCCCTGGATCACCAATGTTAGCTTTAATCATTTCCTCTATCTTTACTTTTACCTGATTTTAAAAGTACTCCTGCATGTCACTTAAGCTAAAACCTTTTCACATTGCTTTTTCCAGTCCAAAACAACTCTTATGACTTCTTTTTTAGATTAGCAAAATTAAACATTGCCCAAAAAAAGAATGGAACGGGGGGGGGGGCAAAAAAAGAATTTATAAACCCGTTTTGGAAAATGTTTTTCCATTTTGATATAGTATATGATAAAATTGAATTTAAAGCATTTTATAATTTTGCTTCTTTCATGTCTTTTCAACCAATTTGTCCTATATGAACACAATTCTAATCAGAAGGTCCTATTTATGTTACTTCCTTTCCCTGAAGTTTCTCCAACCCATAGAGATCTGTAAATCTTCTAAACTTTTAAATTCTTTTTTTGTCTGTCCTATTCATGGAAATTATTTATATATAGACGTGTGAACTTGTGTGTATTTCTAATTAACTCCAGTAGTATTATTGAAATGTTCGTATGTTAGCATTTTAGTTGACCAGATTTTTTTAAAGATGTTACTGTGGAATACAGATGCTTATGTATCTTTATTCTCTTTCATATGCAGCACAAATGCCTGAAGTAAACAGTTTACAAGTTTTTATTTAACATTGGAACAGAGAAAAGACTATATTTTATGTATTTATCACTACTACCTATCCTTGTGCCTAGGATACAAAGTGTCAATAAATGTTGAAAATTCATTAAAATTTATGTTTGGAATATTTCCTTGTAAAAATTAGCCTTTTCCACTATAACTTGTTTCTTCTCCTCTGCCAAAGCAAACTTTTGAGTCAAGATTGTTCTTTCTGAAGATATGCACAATATGAATCTTAACCTACCTAGAATCTGGGAGATAAGAGCTATATACATTCTTACATATTTATTAGAGAGAACTAATGGCTTATAGATCAGGCTTTGGTGTCAAACACCTTAAGTTCTTATTTCTGTTCTGCCACTGCCAAATTGCATGACTATGGGTAGTCTGTTTATATAAAATGCTGATGATAGTGACTTCTCTGGCATGGAGCTATTAGGAAAGTTAACAAGTCTATGTAAAGTATCTGGTACAAATAAGTGGTCAAAAGGAATGTTAATTTTAATAATACTATTTTTTTGTAATTTTTATTTTAAAGAGGATAAAACCATGCAAACTAACACAGAATAAAGCCAATCAAAACAAAACAGTATGACACAAGATTTCAAAACAAGATGATAGAAAATCAACAGTGGTTACCATAATACCTCTTGTTGTCTTCAAAATAGTTGTCCATACCTTCAGACATAGTAAAATCAAGCAAAACAGAAATAGAACCAGTGAAAACAAAACAACACAATACAGTACTTCAAAACAAGATAATAGTAAATCCAGAATGGCTACCATAATGTATTTTGTTATCTTTGAAATAGTTCCCATGCCATCGAATATTATAAAATCAAACAAGACAAAACAGAATAAAACCCAACCAAATAAAACAATGAAAATGATACGGGACTTCAGAACAAGACAATAAGGAGTTAACAGTGGCTACCACCTTCAGAAGGAGATCTCCCATAGATACTGTATTGCATATTACCCTCTAAATAGATGATCAGACTATTGGTTTTAGGCCTGTAAAGTCAGTAAAACACTAAACACTACAAGCATTAAGTTGTAGTTCACCTCAATAGCTATTGTCTTGGCCTGTGTTTCTCCAGATCATCTGGTTGCTTGAGGGAGGGAAGTAATGGCTCTTCTTGTCTCTCAGCCCGCACACTGGAAGGGGCTGGCATCTGGTTCTCCTCCTGGTGGTCCACGCCTGGCACCAACTCACTGAAAGGTCTTGGCTTCTTGTTCTCCCCCACAGCCTGCGAATGGCGCCGATTCACGGGAAAAGGCTGGTGTCTGGTTCTCCCAGCAGCCCATGCGTGGCACTGACTTGCAGGAAGTACTTGGCTTCTTGTTCTCCTTAATAATTATTATTTTTATTATTGATAGTACCCTCTTTAGCTAACAGCCATTAATGTGGTAAAATCATCTGGCATTATAGAAATTTTAAGTGAATGATTCGTCAATAAAGTTCCAACATTTGAATTTTTTCATATGTTAAATATATTGACTGAAGTTTAACTCATTGCAAAATCTAATGCTACAAAGACAGTGAGCTACAAATTGCAAGGTACAAATCCCACTAGCTCACTCATAAATTTAACATAAAGTTATCATATTATTGTTGTCAAAGTATATGACTTAATTCCAGGGAGTTATGATTTACTTGAAGCAAGGACCAAATCTTACTGAATACTTCTCAGCATACCTTAGTAAATATTTAATGGAATGAATTCATAGCCTTCAGTTTTTTAAACTATAAAAATGAGAAAGTTGGACTATTTCTTAATATTTGTTTCATTGGAGAAAGATTGAGGATTAGAAAAATTAAATGTGAGTTCTACAACTGACAGAAATAAAAGACTCTCCAGCCTGACGTATTTGTCCAGCTGTTTCAAGCCCTTCCTTCCTTTATTATCAAGGTTACTATTTGTAGCCATTTCAAATAATTTTAAAATTGACCTTAAATAGTTAAGACAGAGTACCACTGTGGTTTCACTGTCATTCATACACACACTATTTATGTAACAAAACTTTTTTTTAATATTGCATGCAGTTTTATATTACTTCCAAAGGAGAAAAAAAGCTTTCATATGTTAGCTTTGCTTTATAGCTTTTCTTCATTTCTGAGATCCATCCTTAAATGGATAAATATATTAAAATGTTTATATATAGCCAGCCATAAGTTTAAATTAATTACTTTTAAGGTAAATTTTTTAGTAGCAGTGTCTTTTTTATTTATTGAAAAATATGGGGCAGGGGATTTAGCTCAGTGGCATAAGCACCTGCCTTGCAAATGCAAGGTTGTGAGTTCAATCCCTGGTACCAAAAAATATATATGTATATATTTTACATATATAATATTTAATATATATTTATAATTATATATTTATAATAATATATATATAATTTTTTTCCTGTTACTTATGACAGGTTTTTTGGTTATCTCACAGTAAGTAAATGACCTTTTCTGCAAGAATTATAATTTAAAGCTAATTGCTTCATGTTTTCTGTTATTTAATTGTGAACTGGATACTTTTAGGAATTTTAGTGCCTATATATATGTATTTATTTTTTAACTAGAGTCTCAACTGTAGTTTAGGCTGGAAGCAATCCTCCAGATTTAACCTCCCAAATGATGGGATTACAGGCATGCATCACCAGGCCCTGTACATAAAGTGCCCATTTAAAAAATTAAATGTAATATGAGGAATGCAAAAAATAGAAACAAAAATCTTCAAATAGTACAAAAAGGAGTGTTTAATGAAAAATTAACATTCTGTTCTACACAGTCAATTGCTGTTGATAACTTGTGCATATTTTTAAAATATTTAATGAAGATATAAGCCTGCATAAATGTGCTCACATGGACTTCTATATCTTTATTCTTTAGCTTTTTAAAAAGATTTCGATAACTTTCTGTACCTTTTTGTCGATGTTGTGGTACACAGTAGTTGTTCAAAAAATATTTAATTAAGTAACCAATATTCTTCATCAGTCAGCAGCTAGTCAGTTTCTTTTTAAAAACTTTATTTTAAAGAGGACAAAACCAGTTAAAACAAACCAGTGTAAGAGATACAGGACTTCAAAACATGAAATCAGCAATAGTTACCATAATGCCTCCTAATGTCTTCAAAATAGCTACAGATAACTTCAGACATAGTAGAAATCAAAACAATAGAATAGGAAACAATAAAAACAAAACAGTGAATGCAATAAAGGATTTCAAATCAAGCCAATAGTAAATCCAAATTGCTATCATAATATATATTGCTATCTTTGCAATAACTTTTGCCATCAGATTTAACATAATCAAACAAAACAACAGAGAATAAAACCTAACCCAACAAAATACTGGAATCAATGTAGAACTTCCAAAACAAGACCATAGGGAATCAACAATGGCTACAACCCTTAGAAAGAGATCACCTCTAGATGCCACACTGTGTACTAATATCCTTTGAACCTATGATCAGACCACTGGCCCTAGACCTGCAATGTTACTGAAACACCAATGCACCACAGGCATCCAGTTGTGTTTCACCTTGATAGCTATCATCACAGCCCCTGTTTCCCTGGATAAGCTGGTTGTTTATGGTAGAGGGGTGGAGGGGTTGGTACTCCTTCTTTGTCAGCCCATGTGCAAGAAGGGCCTGGGGTCTAGCTATTCCCAGTCCAGCAGCATCCCATGCATGGCACTGGTTCCTAGATTGGACTTGTTTGCTGGTGCAGCATTGTTCTCTCTCGTCGCAGTCTGCGATTGTCCTGTGTTAATTCTTAAAGTGCTTTGTAATCTCTATAAGATATCTTTTCAAGAATCTAAGACTTAAGTTTTTTAAACTATAGTAAGAGTTTATCACCACTTTTACTATAGCTATTATTTAAATGTAAATATTAATAAAACTACTTTAATATGTGATTTATAAAGCCATTCTGCATATTGTGTGGTCACATCATTTATAATGGATTTAGTTCTCAAACTTGATAATGAACAGGTTCTACTGGCTTGCCAACTATATGATGAAAGTTTCTTAATCATTAGTTTCTGAGTTATAAAGTGAATTACTAAGAAGTTACACAACAAGCATCCTGGTATTAGTGCTTTGTGGTTAAGTATTGTGCTTTATATTAGAATATGGTAGCTCGCTTGATGATTGCTTTTTCTCTTTTGAGATGATATCTCACTTGCTTTTCTTTTCTTTTTCTTTTTTTTTTTTTTTTTTTTTTTTTTTTTTTTTTTTTTTTTTTTTTTTTTTTTTTTTTTTTTTTTTTTTTTTTTTTTTTTTTGAGATAGCATCTCAGTGTGTTACCCAGACTGGTCTTGAAATGCTGAGTTCCAGTGATCCTCATGCTTCAGCTTTTTGAGTTATTGGAACTTCAAGTGTGTGCTACCACACCTACTTGGTACTTTTTCTAAACTTTCTGTCTTTTTAATATTTCAAACACAAAGGTATTTGCTTGTCCCTGGATAAGAATTGTGACTGGATCTAAAGAAGCTTTCTTACCTTGAAACTGTAATACAACCTACTAATTGTCTTAAAGTCCAAATATGTTTTACTTACAAAATATGTTGTAGTTTACTTCAAAGATAAAATTATTTTCCATTAGTAATGTTTTCCTGACAAAATGGATTTTAATACATTAAGAAATGTATTTTCTGATAATAATTATGATTATCTTAAAAGACCAGAAAGTTTTTTTTGTTATAAAGTTGTCTTGGAACAAAATTTCTTGAAAATATTTTTCAATGGCCATAATAAGAGCAAGTTGAAAATTAAAGGTGTATTTACCTTTCCCAAAGATCCTCTCTATTATATAGATGAGTTTTTTAAAAATTAAAGGAATACTAACAATTTAATGGAACAATAATGTATCATGACCATAGAGATTCTAATGCTGACATAATATGTAATTTAAAATGTTAAGAAGTTAAAGAATTAATAAACTAGGAGTAAATATGTACTTATAAAATTTTATCTGAAATTAACAGCCAACATCATTCTTAACATTCTTAAAGTTGAGAATAAAACAGTAAGTGGTCACAGTTACAGAATATTCATTGATAAAAGTTTATCCTGTTGAGTATATATGTTTTCATACACAGGTTGAAGATGTAAGAATAGCTAATGAGAAGCCAAAGCATTGACTAAAAATTGACTAGAAATTGAGTAGATTAGGGCAATAATGGCCAGATCAACTAATATGTCAGGACAGTATTACATACATGGAGATAGGATGTAAATAGAAAATTCATTCACAACTAAAAAGAAAAATAGCCAGAATATCTTTCAAGGTTGTTAATGTTCACTAGGAATCAAAGATAAAAAATAAGATGTTTTATGGTATGTTTAATTAGTGAGGATTGAAAATAATACCTAACATTGACATGCTACTTTATATTTCTGGTGGAATTGATATTGCTGAGTACACTTTTATTATAAAGCAGTTTAGCAGTATATATCAATAGCTTTCATAATATGTCAAAAACTTATGTAAGCTTCATTTTTTGAAAAACAAGATACATTTCATTCTGTTTTTAACAAAATATCGTCACATAAAAAGAGAATAATTAGAAACTCAGAGAAAAAATTAATGATACAATGATTTTTGTCTCCAGTTTTATTGAAATTAGGATGATCTGTCTTCTCTATGTCTGTACTGTTATAATTATACTTTATAATTGAAGAAAAAAGCTATTTGTGTTTTGATACAAAACATTAAAGAAAAGTGGTTAGTTTTTTAAAAATTGGAAAAATGGGAAAAACACAAAAATTTGCTTCAGAGAACAGAAATAATAGCTGTTTTCTAGTATTACAGCTTTCATTATTAATATTAATAATTATTAATAGTTCCTGATCAGTTAGTTCATTTTCTTCCTCTATTCATCCAAGATTTATTTTTCTAATATTTTATGAAAAGTTAAAAACTTACAGAAAAGTTGTATTTTACAGCCATTTGGCTCTGACCTCAATTCAACAATTAATATTTTACTATTATACTTACTTTATCTCCTATCTGTACCTGTAACTCTACCTAACAGTCTCATTTCTTATGCTTTGCAGATTAAAGTTGCAAGTAGCATAATACTTTATCATACATACCAGTAGTTAGAAATCATTATTTTTCTTTGAAGATAAATCTTAAAGATTAAATGTGTAAAACTTAAGGGTAACATTTGATGAGTTTTGACAAATGTATGCACGTATGGTAAATCATACTTCTATAATATATAAAATATAGCCATCAGCACAAAAAATTCCTCATGCTCTTTCCTCATGAATTCCCACCCCTTCCAGCCTTTTACCACAAAAACCATTAAGACTCTTTTCTTCTATAAGTTATTGTTGCCTATTCTGAAAATTTCATATGAATGGAATTATATTGTAGATATTCTTTTGTAAGGTATCTTTCAAAAGCAAAAAGCTTTTGAGATTCACTTATGCTATTGCATGTGTAGTATCAATTTTTTGTATTTATTTGTTAACTTAGTAGTACTCCTGAGTTTAGAACATTTTAATGTGAATTTTTGAGAGTCTTATATATAGAATTTGCATTGTAGGTTTTGAAAAATTCATTTAAATTTAAAGTGTATGAGTCAATAGTATATTTATACAATGTACAACCCCCACTTAAATCTACTTTTCAGAAAGCATAGTTAAAACCCCAGAAACAAATCCTTGATCTGTTAGCAAACACCACATGTATCTCCACACCCTCGTCCTAGGAAATGACTAACCTGTTTTCTAGGTCTATGGGTTTGTCCTGTCTCTACATGTTAAATAAGTGGAAGTCATACGGTGTGCAGTTCTTTTGTGACTGGAATTTTTATAAGGTATCATCACTATTACTTGTTATTAATAACATTCCATTCTATAGATGAATAATGTATTTTAGTTCTGTATCAATAGATAGACACATGATTCTTTCTACTTTTTTCCATTGTGTATAGTGTTACTGAAAACAGTAATTTTCATTTCTCCTGAGTAAAAATGGAATTGGGGGGGTCCTATATTAGCCTTTTCAGAAACTGCCAAACTGATTCCTAAAGTGACTATACAATTTTATGTCCTCACTATCTTGATATGAAGGTTGCAAATTCCTCACATTCCTGCCTACATATGTATTGTCTTATTTTTTTATTAAAGTGCACACTTTGATAGTCTTTAGTATATTTACAAAATTATGTAACTTACCACTTTCTAATTCTAAGGCCATCATTAAATTCTTTTAGTAATATTTTACAATTACTACTGAAATTTTATGTTTTTGTTGTTATTTTTGTTAGATGTTTTATTCTTTTTATATTGCTGGAAAAAATGTTTTCTTAGCTATACTTTTGGAATATTGCTTTTTTTTCATTTTAAACAGGAAAAAGTAAGAAATAACAGTAAAACAGTTTCAAAACTAGTAACAGAGTAATAACAATCAACATATTGTATCTTGTTATATTCATAATAGTTGTTTAAAATACAAGATATAGGTATGAAACTCTTCAGAAAATTACTAGTACAAAACTTTCCCCTCAAGAGAAACGAGCTGTATAACTATTTTTTTTAACACTTCACTAATAGAACTGAACTTTATTTCCATGTTTATTACTTGTTTGTCTTTGATGTTGAGTACACATTAGGATTGATTTAACATACAGTTGGGAGAAGATTGGACATTCTCCATCGAATGGGTTAAAAAGGAATGTAAAACTATAGATCACTGAGTTCTAAATTATAGTAAACAACAATAATTACCTTGCCTTTTTCTCTTTCTAATTAACCAAGGTAAATTTCATTATAAAATATTTTTCGTAATATTTTATTTCAAGAAAGGAAATAAGGGATAATCATAAAAGCCATTCAAATATAGGGTACAAATAAATTAATTTTTACACAGAACTCCTACCTTCTATTTAAAATTATAATCGAGAGGTTTTAATTAGCATCAACTATAGATGTAATGACTCAAACCTACCCAATTTTGTCAGAAAGAGTTAGGCTGACTTAGGGGTGACATTTGGCATTCATGTGTAATCATTTGGTGGTTGGAATTGGGATGGCCAAGTACTAAGTATGTCTTCAACAATTTAGAATTAATATCAAGTAGCTCAGAGTTAACAGAATTAATCATTCTACCTTTTGATCTATAGTTAAGTACAGATATATAGCCTTTACCATTTACTGCAAATTTCAAGACAAAATTTCCCTAGATATTTGGAGCTGCTAAAATTCGTAAAATATTACGAATTGTAGAATATATAATTCCATTGTTTAAACATAGACAAAATTATGGTGGTTATCAAAGTTGTTATTAGCAATATAGTTTCTTTCTTTTAAGCCCCTTACCACATTTCAAGAGTAAAGGTGTGTCTTTTTACTACTAGTCTTTATTTATGTACAAAAAAAAAGCTTAAAGTTATTTTCTATTGTGGATAAACTTACATTCTTTCTAATGCCACTTAGTGATTAACTTGCCTATCTTTATTCTAGTGATAAAACATTTTCTTGTGTAACTGTTTAAGAGAGGTGATTTTTGGCTTTTCAATTTTTAAAATTTCAAAGTATCAGATTAAGCTTTTCTAAACCAGTTGCCTAGTATTAGCTTCTTAAGAAAGGACAAAAGATAATGCCACAGCACATATTTAGCCTCCTTCTTTTCCTGAAAACCAATATTTCTCTTACTGGCACACTCCTTTTCTTAGAGCATGGGACCATGTCATGTGTAATTTTGTGTAAAGGGACATATAAACATCTCAGGCATTCTGGGACATGTAGTCTCTGTTGCAACTCCTCAATTTATGTTGTATCAGAAAGCCATAGTCAATATGTATTTACAAAAAAATGGAGCAGCCCATGAAATTGCCCTATGGGGCAGCATGGGTGGCCGGCCGCCCCCACAGCTGTGTAATTATCTTAACTGTCTTGTGTATTTTACACACACACACACACACACACACACACACTTTTTTCCCATTTCTTTTCTTTCCTTTTTTCCCATTTCTTTTCTTTCCTTTTTTCCCATCACAGTTTTTCTTTTCTTTTCAACGGTTTCTTTCCTATTCACAGTATCTATGGTACATTTCAGATCTTGTTTATTCTTTCAGATTCTCACACTAGTGAGAAAATATGATGTTTATAATTGTGGGTCTGATTTATTGTACTTTCCCAGTATGATCTGAAGTTGCATACATAGTATTCATTTATATAGTATTCATTTACGTAGTATTTATTATATATATATACCCTACATCTTTTTTTTTTCCATTCCTTGGTTGATGAGTGCCTGGGTTGTTTCCAAGATTTAACTATTACAAATTGTGCTGCTATACACATGAGTACACATGTATTAGTGTGGTATGATATTTTTAAATTCTAGGAAGATACTCAGAAGAGGAATAGCTGGGTTGAATGGGACCTGTAATCCTAGTTTTTAAAGAAATAGCCACACTGATTTCCATGTGGTTGCACCAGTCTGCACTCACACCAGCAGTGGAGAAGGGTTGCTTTTTCTCCACAGCTCCACCAGCATTTCTTATCAGTTGATTTTATGATGACAGCCATTCATTCTGCGGTGAGATGAAATCAATCTTAGTGTTGTTGTTTGCACCTCTTGAATGACTAGTGATGTTGAACATTTTTTTCATGTATTTGCCATTTGTATTTTTCCATCTGAGAAGTGTGCATTCATTTCAGATGCCCATTTTTAATTGGGTGTTTGATTTGAAGGAGTCTATTTTTTTTTTTCAGTTCTGGTGTATGTCCTAGATATAAGACCTTTGTCTGAGGTACAACTAGTTTTAATTTTTTCCCACTCTTTGGATTGTGTTTTCTTGTTGGTGATTTCTTTTGTTGTGCAAAAGCTTTTTAAGAAGGTGAGATGCCATTTATTGATTCTTTGTTGTATTTCCCATGAGGTCGGGGTTTTGTTCATGAAGTCCTTGCCTACATCTATGTCTTCAAGATTTCTACCTGTTTTCTCTTCTAGTCTGTTTAGTGTTTCTGTTTTAATATTTAAGAATATTTTAACATTTAGATCTGTTTTAATATTTAAGAATATTATGATATTTAAGAATATTTTGATACTTAGATCTTTGATCCCTTTTGACTATAGTGCATGGTTATAGACTTGGTTCTAGTTTTAGCTTTTACCTGTGGAAAGCTAGTTTTTCCACCACCATTTACTAAAGAGTCTGTCTTCCAATGAACATATTTGGCTCCTTTGTCTATGATAAGGTGGTTTAGTGTGTTTGTAGTTGTGTATGCATCTTCTTCTCTGTTCCAGTGATCCTCAGGTCTGTTTTTTTGCCTCCCATTCTGATTTTATCACAGTAGCTTTGTAGTACAATTTCAAGTCAGGGACTGTGAAACCTCCTGCCTTGCCTTTGTTGCCCAAGATTGCCTTTGCTGTTGGTCTCTTCTGTTTCCAAATGAATTTTAGGAATGTTTTCTCTAGATCTGTGATGTATGCTAATGGTATTTTGATCAGGATTGCCTTAAATATACCAGTGTTGGTAGTAAAACCATTTTCACTTTGTTGGTTTTTCCTATCCAAGAGCGAGGGATATCTTTCCATTTTCTGTTACCTTCTTTGATCTTCTTTTTTAGAGCGCCTTGCCTTTTCTTTGTTGGTAAATTTTGCAATTTTAGTATCATTGACTGTTACTGAGTTATTTAGAATTTTTATAACATCATGATTTAGTTTTGGCAATTGGATTGTATCTATCTGTCCATTTCTTCTGTGTTTTCCATCTTATTAGAATATAGGTTCTCATAGTATATATTGATGATCTTCTGAAGATCAGTAAGATTTGTTGTGATTTCCCTCTTTTCATTCCTAATTTCTTGAATTTGTATGTTTTCTTTCCTCTTTTTCATAAGGTTGACTAATAGTTTGTCAATTTTATTAATTTCTTCAAAGAACCAACTTTTCAATTTGTTGGTTCTTTGTATTTAGTTTCTGTTGCATTGATTTCTCCTTTTACCTTTGTAAGTTCCTCCCTCAGCTTTGAGTTTGATTTGTTTTTTCTAGAAGCTTGAGGTTCAACATTAGGTTGTTTATTTGATCTTGTTCTTTTTTCCTGATAAATTTCCCTCTTCAGACTTGTTTCATTGCATCCCATTAGTTTCAGTATGTTGTATTGGCATTATTATTTAATTGTATATACTGTGTAATTTTGTGTTTAATTTCCTTTGTGACCCATTGGTTGTTGAGAAGTGTGCTATTTAATTTCCATGTATTTGTGTAGTTTTTGTGAATTCTTTTGCTGTTTATTTCCAGTTTCATTTTGCAGTGGTCAGATAGTGTGCAAGAAATGATTTCAGTTCCTCTACATTTATTTATGTGTTGTGGCCTCGTGTGTTGTTTGTTTTAGAGAGTGTCCCATGTACAGCTGAGAATAATGTACATTCTGATGTTTTGGGGTGGAACACTCTGTAGACATTTACCAAGTCCATTTGTTCATAGGATTGGGTTGATTCTGATGTTTCTGTGTTAATTTTTTGCCTTGTTGATTTGTTTGTGAGAGTGGGTTATTAAGGTCCCCCACTGCAATTCTGTTAGTCTTTATTTAGTTATTCATGTCTGTTAATATTTGTTTTATGTAGTGCGGTGCACCCCTGTTTGTTGCATATATGTTTATGATTATCTCTTGATGTTTTCCCTTAATAAGTGTGTAGTGACCTTCTTTATCACTTTTGATCAGTTTTGGCTTAAAGTTCACACCGTCTGCAAATAGAAAAGCTCGTGCTGCTTTTTTCTGGGTTCCTGGGGCATGGAGGATTGTTTTTCATCCTTTGACTTTAGTTTGTGAGTTTCTTTTTGGGTTAAATGTGTTTCCTGAATATAGTATATTGATGCATCTTGTTTCGTGATCCATTCTGCCAGTCTGTTTCTTTTCATTAGTGAGTTGAGACCATTTACATTGATGGAATAACTAATATGTATTAGCTTATCTTTTTCATGTTATTTTCCTATTTATTGGCCGTCTTTCTCCTGTTTAATTGCTCACTTGCCTTACGTGGCAGTTACTTTCCATTGGTATTTGATTTTTTTTCTATTGGTATTCGTGTGCTTTTGGTCTTACCTCTTTCTAATGTATCCTTCAGAGCATTCTGTAGAACTTGTTTGGTGGTCATGAATTTCTTCAGTTGTTGTTTGTCATGGAAGTATCTTACTTCTCCCTTGAACTTAAAAGATAATTTTGCAGGGTTAGAGAGTCTTTGCTTTTAGGACTTGAAATACCTCACTTCAGGCTGTCCTTGATTTGAGGTTTTATGTTGAGAAGTCTGCCGTGTTTCTGATGGGCTTACCTATATAGATGATTTGTTTCTTTTCTCTAGCTGCTTTTAATATTTTGTGTTGAATTTCTGGAATCTTGATTATTATATGTCTTGGTATAGATTTATTTTGATGATGGCTATATAGATTTCCATATTGTCCATTTGTTTGTATGTCAGACTCTTTATCCATGTTTTAGAATTCTGTGATTTCTTTTTTTTTTTTTCCTTCTGTCATTTCTGTGAAGAGATTTTTAATGCCATTTACACTGTCCCCAGCTTCTTCACTGACTTCAATCAGTCGTACATTTTTCCTCTTTGCTTCATCTTGTAACTGCTGGACTGATTTTTTTGTAGTTCCTTACTATTTTACAAATACGTTTCTTTTTATGGTCATTAGTCACATTCCTGTCTTCTATGTCTGATACTTATACCCTCACCTTCATTTAAACTGTTGCGTATACTTTCTGTGGGGTTTTTAATCTCTTGGATTTCTGTTTGGATCTGTTTCACTGATTCCATTTTTTGTTTATGTTGGGCATTTATGGCTTCTATTGTTTTCCTAATCTATTTTTTTAATCTGTGTCTACTTTATAATTCCTTTCATTTTGATTGCTATTTCTTTTTGTATCTTAGATATTTTTTCTATGGCCCCTTTTTTTCTGTGGCCTCTTCCATTTGTTTTTTCACTTCTGCTGCTATCATTTCAGAGACTTCCAGTGGTTGGCTTCTGATTCCCTCTGTCTCTGTGCTCCAGACTTATCCTGGGTTGGCTGGGCTTTTGGGGTTGCCTTTTGGCTCTTATTCTTGTCATTTTCTATTTTTTCTATCTTGATGCTTGTACATTTTTATATTAGATAGCTTTATCCCTTTTGTTGAGGCTTTCCTAGGTGATGTCTGGTTTTCAAGGATATGTTCTAGATATAGGTGGTTCTTGATCTTTCTGTCTATCCCAAGAATCTGCCTTCCCAATATATTAAGAATGTGGAGTTACTACCTTTTTGATTCGAGGCCCATTCCTTTGATGCTGGACTACACTGATGAATATGACCCCTTGCAATCTCAATATTGTTATACAAGGGGGGAAAACTGATTATAACAGGTATGGCATCCTGGTTAAAGCAGTACAGGTAGCAATACTGATAAACTCCAGCACAGCCTAGCTAATGACAAACTGTGGTAACTATTATCCTTGTATCTAATCATTGGAGTAAGTTTTGCCATTATATAATACAATCCACCTTATACCAGGAACTTGCCTATAACATTTTTTCCACTTATTAGAGTGGTTTTACACTGCTGGGGTGGTTGTTAAGAGGACTAGGAAGTAGGATGGAGACATGAATGGGGTTAAATATAAAAGGAGTGCAAATTTAGTGATCAAAAGATGATCATCCAAGTTTTGGGTAATTGTGGGATACAAAAGGGAGGAACTGGAAGACAAAGCCTAGGAGTACTGAACTGAACCTGAAAGGGATGAGACAATGTTTACCCATATGAAAGTCTCATAAAACCAAGTGAAACAGTTGATGAAAGTGAGGAAGAGGATGAGTGGAATAATACAAAGGGAAAGTTTAGGGGTCTAAATTGTGAACAAGAGGGAAAGGAAGATAGAAGAGAGAAGGAAAAGAAAAAGAGGAAAAGAAGCAAATTATTTTACACACACACACACACACACACACACACACAACAACAACAACATATGGGGGGGGGGACAGGTCCAAACAGAGCAGAGAGAAAAAGAGAAAAGAAAAGAGAAAAAAACATAAATAGAAAATAACAAGAACAACAAAAATAAAAATAAACTGTAAAGCAAAGCACACCAACCCAGCAGATTACCAAGAGGAAACCCATTAGACAGCGAAAAAGAAAAGTAGTGAGATTCCTCTAGTGTCTACAGCTCTGTAGTAGGTCCCAGTCTGATCCCAGAATGTGTGCTGTAGCTAAGACTGCAGGTAGATTTGTGCTGGGTTTGGATCTGATCTTTGCTTCTGGATTTGGAGGATAGAATTTGTTTTCTATGACAGGAGTTCTCCTCAATGGTTTTAAAAAGAAAAAGATGGGGAAAAAATAGGGAAAAGAAAAGAAAATGGTATTACCTACCCACTTCTATTCAGGGTGTCTTTTTGTCTTTGTCTGCAAGCACAAAGCTGGTTCACCTAACCTACCACCTGCTGGCTTGTGTTGTTACTGTTGCTCCAAAGTTTTCTGAGTCACTAGTCCTGCCTGTCCATTGTGTGCACTCTAGCTGGTGTCCTGCTGTCTTGCTGGCCTTCCCACTGGTCTGGTCCCTAGTCTCCTCAATGAAGGGAGCAAGAACCCTGCCCTGCCAGTCTGCACAGCTCTGAGTCAGTGGTGTGAGCCTACTTTGCTATTGTATAATCTGGTTTTTGTGTAAACAGTAGTTGATTTTTTTCCAATCTGGATGCCTTTGTATTCATCAGTTTTTAAATTAAGAATCAGCAGTTGTACTAATCATTATTCTCTCATGTAAATGCTTTGTTTTTCTTGGTGTCCTTTTGGTATTTTTTTATCCCCTTTAGATTTTCAGCAATATAATCATAATATGGTTAAGTTCTGCTGTCTTTATCCTCACCTCTTATCTCACCTACTGTTGACTCGTAACTTATACATGTTGTTTTCTTACTGTCATACGGGTTGTTGTGACTGTTAATTTTCTTTTAGTCTTTTTTTCCTCTTCAGTCTTCAGATTAAGTAATTTTTACTTATCTACATGGTCCCTAGCTCTTTCCTCCATCTTTGTTCCTTTACTAGACTGTACAAGTAAATTTTTAATTTCAGATATTTAGTTCTCAGTTCTAGAATTTCTATTATTATTTTCTATATACTTTTCTGCCAAGATTTTCTCTCTTTTAACTCACACTATATATACTTCTTCACTTCACAGCATAGTTATAATATCCATTTTTAAATCTTAGTCTGCTGATTACTATATATAGTTTATCTTGGCATTAGTCCTAATTAATTGTTTTTGGGGCTGTGATTTAGCTCAGCGACAGCACAAACACCTGCCTGGCATGTACAAGATCATGAGTTTGATCCTCAGTATGAAAGAAAGAAAGAAAGAAAGAAAGAAAGAAAGAAAGAAAGAAAGAAAGAAAGAAAATAACTAATTAATTGTTTTCTCTTGTCACTGGACCCCATTTTATTGATTTTTGTGTATCAAGTAATTTCATATTATATGGTAAACTATGTATCTTAGGTTGTGAAGACTAGATGATTCTATTTGTTCAGACTGTTTCCTTTTTTTTTAATTTTAAAAGGAGGTAAAATTAAACACAACAAAACAGAACTGAGCGAGACATAAGAAAGCATAAATTTCAAAGCTAGACAACCAGAGATCTTCACTATCTGTCATATTGTCTCTTGTTTTCTTCCAAATGGTTGTCCTTATCTTTGCATAACGGGGAGCTCATACTAAATAACATAGCCAATCTTTTCACAAGATGTGTAGTTCACTGGCTCCCACATGCTAAGCGGGGGGTGGGGGGGAGAGACACAGGGCAGGGGACAGGACGACGTGAGATGTCTGATTCTCAGCCCACACGCCGGCAGCATCATAGCTGCCCCCCAGAGAGTGGAGGAGCTCCTTGTTCTCCCAGCACCCCGAGTCCACCGCAACGTGCAGGTCCCAAGTCGCCAGGGTCTCTCTCCTTCGGGCTGCCGAAAGTCTGCCACACTCTCAGCCGCCCCACAGGGAGGGGAGGAATTCCTTGTTCTCCCAGCACCCCAAGTCAACCACACCGTGCAGGTCCCGACATGCCAGGGTCTCTCTCCTTCGGGCCGCCAAAAGTCTGCCACAACTCTCACCTGCCCCATAGAGAGGGGAGGAGTTCCTTGTTCTCCTGCACCCCGAGTCAACCGCACCGTGCAGGTCCCGACATGCCAGGGTCTCTCTCTTTCAGGCTGCTGAAAGTCTGCCACACTCTCAGTTGTCCCCCAAAGAGGGGAGGAGCTCCTTGTTCTCCCGGCACCCCAAGTCAACCGCACTGTGCAGGTCCCGACATGCCAGGGTCTCTCCTGGCAGCCGAAAGTCTGCCACACTGTCAGCCGTCCCCCAGAGATGGGAGGAGTTCCTTGTTCTCTCGGCACCCCGAGTCAGCCGCACCATGCAGGTCCCGACATGCCAGTGTCTCTCTCCTTCAGGCACCCGAAAGTCTGCTACACTCTCAGCCGTCCCCCAGAGAGGGGAGGAGTTCCTTGTTCTCCCAACACCCCGAGTCAGTCGCACAGTGCAGGTCCCGACACGCCAGGGTCTCTCCCTTGCTGGCCCCCCAAAGTCTGCTATAATCACCTGCTATTTCTTTCTGATGAATTGACCATTCCATTTCCAAAGTTCTGAAATGGCCAACAGACCACAGAAAGAATTCTCTTTAGCCTCCTGTTTGAAACCAGCAGTTACAAGCAATCTGGGCCACTAGACTGTTTCCTTTTTTATTACGTAGTTATTTCATTCAAACTAAATCTTCAAAGTTTACCCCTCTGAAAGTTGTTCAGATTTCTGTTTTATGATTTTGTCTTTCTCTGTGTTTTTTTAATGTATGGATTGTATGGCAGTCAACTAGAGATTTGGGCAGGGAAACTTAGTTACTCTAAAGTGGATTATTTGGTCTGAGCATCTTTACCTTTTTTGTTTAATAGATCCTAGAACTTAAATTAATGGTTTATTAGCTAGAAATATTGACCGATACTTGCATTCTAATCCTTTGAAAAAAATTTAAATCTGCTTATTTAATTCTGCTATTTTTGTCTTTATCATAGATCGAGCTGGAAGCATCAGTACTCTTGATTCTTTAGACTTTGCAAGATATTCAGATGATGGTAACAGGGAAACAGATGAGAAAGTGGCAGGTAAGTCTATAGAGATAGATTTGAATTATTTGACTTCCCAGAAATAATAAAATGGCTTGAAGAATTCTCTTCCCTCAAAAATATGGTATGTTAATGTACTGTATGTAATTATTATATAAAGTCGTGTTATTAATTACTAGTTTATTGTAAGTTTGGGTTCCAGTAGTAATAACTTCCCATTCTAGATGTAATAGAGAGTTGTTGGATTTCTCTGTGTGTGTGTGTGTGTGTGTGTGTGTGTGTGTGTGTGTGTGTATACAGTTTGCTGAGTTTGAATGTAGTGAGAAGTTTACAGTCAAACAGTTGTAAAACTAGAATAAAACAGGCTTAAATTAGCAGTTGTAACTTTGTTGTACAAAGTCAGTTGGGCATCAGCTTCATTTTTTTGGTCCTCCAAACCAGTAATGATACTCAGTTATGTGTGTCACCGTATCTCTATTGTTAAAAACTGGTTAAAATAATTCCATTCTGGATGGTGAACAAAACTTTGCCTGGAGTTCCCTGGGTGCTGCTTAACCATTATAACATGTCTTCAGAAACTTTTCTGACTTTCCTGTGATTCAAAAAATGTTTAATACAGCAAGGTGCTTAAAGATTTTTTCCAGTCTAGCAAGAAGGAAACATCCTTTCAAATTTCTTGGCTGCTGATTCTAGTCTCCATCCCCTGCTCATATCCCTTCTTCCCTATCCATCCTGCCTTCTAGATACCACCAGTAACTTTAGCAGGCCAGTTTATAATCTGTATTCTGTACCAGGTCAGACAGTGGGAATCTCCTTTAGGTTTACCCTGGAATTTGCCAGTGTAGAAGCATTGACATGTTAAGTATACATATCTAATACCTTTCTGGTACCTCTAGTTTGTGACTTCCTCCTTTGAAGTCATTCTTGATTGTGTTCCAGGAATTTTAGTTTTCATAGGACTTTGGCCTAGAGAGAGACTAGAGGAATAAATATTGCTTAAATATTTTGAGCTCCATTGGAATGTGGCCATATCTGAAGTAGGAGTATGCCATAGAAGCCTAGAAGACAATATGAAGTCAGAAAACGTCCATAATATGGATTCTTGTATATTAAGTTGGTGTTTTTTGTTTGTTTTGTTATGTTTTCACTTAATAGTACAAGTTTCTTAAACCTTACCAAATGTCGTGGTCATTGTGAATAAGCATGAGTACTGATTCTTATATGACACTTTATATGCTTCATTTTAAACCCTCTTAATATTTATTAATTCATTGATGATAGCATTATTATCATTCTCTACTCCCCAGGAAACAGTCCTTCAGAGAAATTGTGTACAACCTCAGAATTAAAACCAAGATTCAAATCCAGATAGTCTAGTAACAGAGCCCATAATTGACTATATGATTTGTTACCCCCTTGCCATGAGGGATTAGGTTTGACCTAATTAAAAACAATATTATTTTTATTTCTTGCTCAGGAATAGAGATGATAAATATTTTAAAATCTCAGACAATGTTTTATGAGTTAGGAAAAGAATAAAAAATTTAACAAAAAGGAAAAGAAAAATGTGATTACCTTATTTAGCAAAAGTACTGGAACTATTCAGCACTATAAACAACAGCAATACCACTTTAATGGTGATGTTACTGGGACAGTTTATGTTTCCCTATATCAAATTCCAGTTTGCTTGTGATCATCATTAATTAACAACTGTATCTACTCAATAAATCACATCAGTAATATCTAAAAATCAGCATATCAAATTACTTGAATAATTTTAGGATTAATTTAGCCTAGTATATCACTTATCAAATAACAGTGTTATATAGAGTTACATATTAAATGTTTTGTTATATTACTAAACATATGATGTTGTAATTTATTTAGAGATTATTTATAAATAGAGCAAGTTTTATATATTGTTCCATTGTATATATTGTTCTATATTAGAAAACATTATTATCCAGAAATTGACCACATAATTATATTCCTTTTAATTTTCATTTGAAAATTTAGGTTTTAAGTCAAGTCAGTTTGAAAGAATTTGTCATTCTCATTATTTAGGTATTTTACTAGTTCTAATTAGGAGAAGGCATTATTAATGTAAAAACAAAATTTTTGGCTTAAATTTGTACAGTAGGAACAATATTTATGATACTCCTGGCAGAAAACAAAAATACCTCTGGCTAAACTTTGCTGTGTATATAACATTTTCATTTTCTCTTTTTTTAATTAAAACTTTTAATAAAAAGATTAATAATCTTGCATCTAAATATTTTCTGATAGTGCACAAGGAGCAATGTATCTGGTAGCCCACATATTTGTACAACTAAGAGTATACTATACTCTTAGTATACTAAGTATACTATATTCAGAGTATACTATAATTCTAAGCTTGGAGAAATAAGGTAATTTTTCATTGTTGTACTGTACTCTTATGTAAAGTAAATGATTTTTATCTTCCTTTGAAAACGAAGAAAATGTTACCCCAAGAAAATAGTTCACACTTTTAATGATCTTACGTTATATAACCTATTATCCAACTAGATGTTTGAATATATGGAAGAGACTTTACTTTTGTTAGCAAAGTAAAAAAGCTTATTTAAAAACTTACCAAAAGCTGATTTAAAAGCTTATAAAAAGACCAATAATTCATGAAAGGTCCTATTCTGTCATCTGTCGTTGGATAATGTGTAAACCTTACAAAGAATAAAAAAGCGTCCAAGAAAGAAAGAAATCATTTACTCTTCTGTGACAGTCTGGGTTGAAAGTATGGATAACACAGGCAATCCATAAGGTTATGTGGACACAGGCAGTCCATGGCCCCACCAGGCAAATGTAGGGTAGGGTCTTTTTCAGTCTTTAATCACTGTTGATATTTATGAAATAAATACTACATTTGTTTTCAGCATCATTCTCTTCACTTTTCTTCTAAATTTAAAAATATAGTTACTGTCTCAAACCTGGACAGATTTTTTTTTTCTTCAAAGAGGAAGCAAATGAACAAATACTTACTGAGCACTTCCCTGTGCCAGGCACTATGCTAAATACTTTACATAAAATTAATTTTGTTAATAGTCCTATAAAGTAGGTCATGAAATCCATATTTTTTTAATTAAAAAACTGAAGCTTATCAAGGTTGATGCCTAGGACCTTCAATACATAGAATTTTTTATTACAGCGCCCACAATATGTCTTTTAGCATGAGGCTCTAGCTCTGACCCATCTGTATGTTCACATGAATAGCAGAATCTTATTTTTCCCATAAAAGACTCTTTAACACTGTCAGTTTCTTCCCAAATAAATAAAAATGTAAAAAAAATTTTACTTTAGGTATTTTCCATTTCTTGATTTATTTTTTATATGAAATATACATTTTCACATAAAAATGACTTAATAACAGACATCAAACAAAATAATCTTAACTATTTTTATTCCTTTATTAAAAAGCCTAAACTTTCTTGAAGAAACAAGACATCCATGTCCTAACTATTGGTGTTGCCAATATTGTATGTATTTTGAGCATTACAATTTTATACACTAGGTGAAATAAAATAAGAAATAAAGGTTTCCCCATAAGGGATTTGTTTTGAAATATGTCTGTAGCCATAATTCAGTCCTTTTGAAAGTAGTGGCAAGAACCTTGTAACTTTTAGAATCACCTAGGTTGCTGTTTCAGGTTAACAAGATCTCTTTTTAGCATTAGAGTTCCTAACTTTGTTCTAGCATCTCTACTTGTTACTTTGTAATTCTCTGCTTCACACCTTAACTCTACTGATATCTAGAAAACTCTTAGAAACTGCTTTCTAAATTAAAGGGAAGATATTTCTGAATGCTGGTAAGATCAGTTAATATTAAAATTATCAAATGTGATAACAGTTGTCCACTCAGGAAATATTTGTTGAATGCTTATGGGGTTTTACAGGTATTATGCTGTTCTAAGAATACAAATCAGTAATGCAGGTATATGAAACTTATATGATCTAGTAAACTTTCTGAAATAGTGATTATTTTTAACCATATTTCTACCCTGGTACAGTTAATATATTTTCTTATTATCAATATTTTTGATTTTCTTATTTTGTGCCATATCTAAATCTTACAATTTTGCATCATTGAAAATAAGGTAGATACTCTGACAAGGCTGAAGATAGCATTTTGAAAATAGATTTATCTGCATTTGTTATGAAATTAAGACAGGCTCAGAGAGGGAAAAAAAAAATCATTGTGGTAGGTATATGTCAGCTAAAAATAATAGTGATTATATAATTATTAAGATTTTGTATATTATTATGATTTTCTTTAGATTAACATTTCCAGAAGTATATTTTATGGCAGTGTTAGTGTCAAAGGGGAAAACAATAGTCAGACTTGGCAGCACCCATCTATAATCCCAGTACTCAGAAGGCTGGGGCAGGAGGTTTGTTTGAGGCCATTCTGGGCTACATAGTGAATTCAAAGACAGCCTGAGCTACATAGCAAGACTCTGTCTCAAAAAATAAAAACAAGCAAACAAAAAGGAAACAAAAGTAGGAGTAGCAGAAAATGATAATTTCATGGTTATGTAAGTTTAAAAAATTGTGGTTTTTCTGCAGAATTTTTTAGAGCCTTTAATACAATTGTAGGTAATTATAATAGTTTATATGATAATATAAAGCTGCACTCTGGCAATAAGAGAGATAGGTGAAATGAATAGTTAGAGAGTTGTTAAGGGCTTTGAATCAAATGGTTTAACCTTTAGTTTATGGGAGAGTAAGGAGAAGGTATAAGTGCAACGTAATCTCCAGGCTTTCTGTTTGACCACCCTGGTAGGTAATAGTAACATTAATGGAGAGAAACTCCAGGAAGAAGACCAGACTGGGTAAAAAGATAATGAAATTTATTTTAGATAGAGTAGAATTCAGAGCTTAAGGCAACATTCAAATGGGAATCTCCAGAAGATAATTAAATAGGTTTGTACCTGAGAAGAGAGTTTAAAGATTTCTGAGTCTTAAAGTACTTGTGATAAATACAATCACAGCAGTGAATATTATCTCAGGAAAAGCATAAAGAGAAAAGGCTTAAGGATGACACCCTGAGAAATACAAACTTTGTTACAAGCAACAAAGAAATCTGAGTAGGAACAACAATAACCAAAAGAATTTGTTTCTTTAAAGGTGGGATATACATGTACCAATTCCCCAAAATGATTGTACTCGTCATGCACTGCAGATACATAACTAATAAAAATAAATTTGTTAAAAATATGTGACCATTGTACTTTTAAAAAAAATACTCTTGGAAAGAGGGTGGTTTTCTTTTACTAAGATGAGTATAGAAAAAGTTATAAATTATAGGGAGTGCATCTTAATTTATTTGCTTATCATCCTGTAAGTGAAGCCTAACAAGACTATTTTTTATGTCCATAACAGGCAGAGAATATTATCTAGATGTAGTAGAAGTAGTATTGCCACTGTCCAGGATTTTTGTGTTATTTTAGAAATGAATTTTTATTCTAAAATATAATCTTAAGAAAATTGAAAAGAGAATTCTTCTGTTCCTTAGAACTAGTCTTAGAATACTAAAATAAGTATTAAAAATTGAGAAGTGTTGTCTTGAATCATTTACATTAAGAGTAAAACGTACAGAAAATTCTGATCTGAAAGAAGGCAATTGAATATCTACTATGAAGTGACAGTGTCTTAACTCAGACCTATTGATTTCAACTCTTGAATGGTAACCTGAAATAGAAATGAAAAAATACATAAATTAGTATTATAGGAAAGATTTTCCAAAATACTATCGTATTTTGAGTCCTCATGACAAAATAAACTAATCATAAAAGTATTTTAAGGTACACTATTAGTGATAATTTAGGTAGGCCCACAAAGTATTATTATTTCTCCTTTGATATTTAATACTTCACCTTTGATATTTCTACATAGTTATATGTATCTTTAGTAACGAAAACAAATACCTCTTAAGCACTCAAGTACCACTGAATATTCTACTAATTTTATAAATACAGATTGGAAAGTAACTATTTCAACTAATTTGATATTGTTTATTTTGGCTTGATCAGTAATAATATTTTGGAAAAAAATTATAATATGCAGTGTTACTATACAGGTACATATGTTTAGTTACTATTTTGGTTCCAGTAAGAGCATTCAACAGGTTTAGGCATAAATCAAACCGGAGAGTTGCTGATTCCTGTAGGATGATTTATAAATACATGTTCTCAAACATTTGTAGAAAAAAATTCTAGTATTTGAAAAATATTTAGAAATTGTTATTATGTATCTCTTTGCAAGGTAATTTTTGAACTTTAATATTTTAATAAAAAAGACAAATTCATGTATGTATAAATATTAATTGCTTTAAAGACCCTTTTTGTGAAATTTTCACAATTATTTGATTATACTGTGACTTTATAGAGATGTACAGTAGTTTAAAAAATACACCTTTGTCTTCTAAAGTCTGTATTGTATACTAAGAAACATGCAGCAGAGTGAATTCATTTTGGTAGAGACTTTTTTCAAAGTACTGGTAACTTCTAATGACATTTGGCAACATTTATGTAGATATGCATAAAATATAAATTCTTGCCGTCTGACATGGGTTTTTCTGGCTTTCTGTGCCTTAATCATTCAGTGTTTTGCTCTTGCTCACTAAATTTTCACTGATTTACTTTTGAGTTTTTCTCAATTTGTGTTTTTCAACCAGTTTTTCTATCCCCTCTCCTTTCATATTTCTATCATTTTCATGTAGGGCATGTCTGATCTGCAATTTTTCTGTAATATGTCTTAGTACATTTTAAGTGATAATGTATATATATATATATATATATATATATATATATTTACTTCAAATATTTTTGAGGGGCATACATATACCAAACTAGCATCATTTATAAAAATGATATCTTGTCTGTATGGAATTTACTTTGTATTCTGTGAGAAATCAAGAGATTACTGATGTGAATTTGTGATCTCTCTTCTGTTTTGCTAATTTATGTCTACCTTCAGTAGTATGAGATAAAATCAGATACTTTAAAATCAAAAATCAAGTACCTAAAATTTTTTTTTAAAATACCAGTATTTGTGTAAATTTGTTGATATGTGTAGTCTTATTTAACATAAATTAATTCTGGAAGTGTACGTTTTAGAGAAAATATTCTAACTTTGTTGCACAGAAATGTTTGCAGATCAGCATTGCTGACTACCAACTAACATGTAGTAACATACAGTGTCATCTGATTTTTTGTTGTGCTTCTATGTTGCTGCAGTAAAATTCTGTGCATCAAAATAATTGGCCATCCTGTACTAGATGTGATTCAAGTATATCTTCAAGTTTTTACTGAATATATGCAAACTGAGTGAATCCTAATTTTTCCATATTTTTTATAGCTTTGTTGCCTCTGATGAACAACTCATGACATTTTTTTCTTAGTTACAAAAAATTTTATCTTTAAGGTGAATTCTTAAATTTCCTAGCTTTTATGCAGAAATACATAACTATCATATCTATTAATATCCTTTTATGACAAAGTCCTTAATTTTCCCCATTTTACTAAACAGAAATATCTTTCAAGTCTAAATTTTTTTTATCAGCAAAATATTTATGAACTTGTAAGAAAAATTTTCATTTAAGACACATGTAGTTAAATATTGCTCATGATGAAACATTTTAAAGAGTTTAATAAAAAAAAATTTCCCTAGTATCATGTTTATCTTATAATCAGAATATATGGTAATAGGACAGATCTTTGTGCTTCATTATCCCTTGTCAACATGAACAAATCTATTTGAGGGGTTATCAGAATATTTGAAATGTAACAGATTTTATTTAGTGTCCTTATTTAACCATACTCGGTCATATTAGAAATGACTGTAATCTACACAGTCATTCCCTTTAGAATTATCTTAATTAGAAATTACAAGACAAACTTTCTATTCTTTGACTTTAAGTGAAAACTAAAAACGTGTAGTTTTATCTTTTTGTCATTAGGATATGTTTGATCTATCTGTGGTTGTTTATAGAAAACATGCTTATTTTGTAGAAAAATTTGTAAGTTTCCCAACATTTATTAAATATTTAAACCATAGTAGCTCAACATCTTATAAAGGGATCTATTCACTAAGCTGTCTAGATACTGATTTATAACATTACTCTAGACAATGCATTTAACAATAGCTTTATAAATTACTGAGGTTTTAAAAAATACTTCCTTGGACTTCATCTAATTTTACCTTTCCTCTAAAATGATGTCACCTGAAAACATCTCATTATATTTTCTTACCTTGACTAAGTGGAACAGAGGTACCCAAATTACTAATATTTTTACTTGCCCACATAAAAATATACCATAGATCTTAAATAGAGGTGTCCCTTGTCAGACAGCTAGAACATTTGGTAATAGTCCCCTGAATCCTACTAAAACTATGGAAAACATTCACCAGTTTGCTTGCAAATCAACTCTGCTGCATGCGTTCACAAGTTTCATAAAGATTGCATGCTTTCTGTTTTCAATACAAATTGTATTTTTTTTCATACCCATCTTTGCTTTTTATTTTTTTATTTTTGTTTCCCTTTTCTTGGTTGGATGCCTGTATATGTTTATTCCAAATCCCTGTCCAGTCCTGGAGTTTGAACTACGGAAAGCCAAGGAGACCATTCAGGCCCTCCGAGCCAACCTGACAAAGGCTGCAGGTGGTGTACATAAAACTTTTTTGAGACCTTTTTGTACTTTGCCAATATAGAAGTAGCTAGGACATTTTTAAATGTAAAATAGTAAAACACTATCTGTGTTTTCTTCCACCAGAACATGAAGTTCCTTTACAGGAACGAAAAAATTACAAATCAAGTCCTGAAATTCAGGTGGGTAAATAACAAATCTAAAAGTATCTTATACATAGTAAAATGGTAGCACAAACACTGAACGAGGAAAGTTATTTCATTATAGCTTTCTATTTGTCTTTCTATTTTGCTTCCAGGAACCAATCAAACCTCTTGAAAAGAGAGCTCTAAACTTCTTAGTCAATGAATTTTTATTGAAGAATAACTACAAACTTACATCAATAACTTTTTCAGATGAAAATGATGATCAGGTAAAGTTACTTTTTTATCAATGATTTATTCCCTTTTTAACTTATATTTTTATTTTCTCTTTTTCTCTTTATATCTGTTTTATCTAGTTTTTTATTTTTTAAAGTTAGACATAGTAAAGTTACATAAAGCTAGTTACCAAAAACAATAGTCACTAGCCTAACCAAACTAGTATTCTATTAACATACACAGTTTGTTTTCCTGTTGCTTTCTAGATACTTTTCATTATTTTGCAGGTAGATTTTTACAACTTCACAATAACTGTAACCAACTCATATATCCATATATTCGTAAATGTATGGAGTTTTTATTTTAAAATATTTACTTGGTAGTATAGTACACACTTAGAAATTCAGTTTTAACTGTAAGAACTTCTTCAGTACCATTGTTGATAATTAAGATAGTAATAAATATGAGTATTTTGAATGAAAGTAAAATATAAGCTGTATCTTTCTAGTAGAAACCAAGTTTATCCCCTGTCTTTCCCCTCTATTGGTAATGGACCAATTCTATTGGTAAAGACCAACTTTAGATGTTCACTAGTATTATCCTGATAAAATTTAGTGTTATGCTGGTAAGCAAAATGTTTGCTAGTTTTAATGTCATCTCTTAACCCTGAAAATTTTGACAACTTAGTACTAACAGATTTTTTTCAATCTTTGATCTTAGAAAAGTAAGTGTATAACAGTTTTTATTTAGGAATATAGAGGCCACCATTTTACTGGGTTTTTTAAAAAAATTTTTTATGGTGCTAAACATTGAACCCAAAACCTTGCACATATTAGGCAAATACCCTACGCTCCCAGCTCCAGGAGGCCATCATTTTAAATGACGTTTATTTCACTGGTTCATAAAATCTTTCACGGAACTTTTTGCAGAAATAGAATTTCTCTAAAAGAAATAGCAGTACATTGACTCCCTGAGTTGTTTTAATATATTTGGTGGAAATTAAATGTGATACAGTCCTCCATTGCTAATTAACAGGGATACTTTTTGAGACCTGCATCATTAGATGATTTTCTTGCTCTAAGAGCATCATAGAGTATACTTAACACAAACTAAGAGGGCTGTAATGTTAGGTGACTCTTATGGGATTTGCCATCATATATGAAGTCTAGTTGATTAAGTGTTATTGTTTGGCTGAGGCGGGGGATTGCTGTGAGTTCTAGGCCAGCCTGTGCTACATGGTGAGTTCAAGGCAATTCTGAGCTACATAGCAAGATGCTGCCTCAGAAAAAAAGAAAGCTTGCCACAATGGCTTTACTTGTGAGTGCTACCAACCATTTAAGGGAAAAGAAATACCAGTAATTCACAGAATCTTAGAAATTGGAAAAAGGAGAATATTTCCTAATTTACTTGATAGGGCCTGCCTAATTCTTATATCAAAATCAAAAACATTACAAACATAGAAAATTACAGATGCATATTCCTCATAAACATAAATGCAGAAATTCCACAAAACAATTTAGTGAATTAAAGAATTTTTAAGAAGGATAATGCATCATGAGCAAATGTTGTTCATTGTGGAAATGTAAGTTTAATGTACAAAAAGTAGTCATTGTAATTCACCATGTTAAAAGAAAAAAAATTTCTACTCTTATTACTTGTAATAAAGTTTATATTGAAGATTTTAACTAGTGTAGTAAAACAGGAAAAAGATAATAAAGAGGCACACATTTTAGAAAGCAAGAAATAATGCTACCTATTCATTAATAATATGATCTGATGTTATTATATATAAGAAATCCTAGGGGCTATTCAAAGAAGATACAAAAACTAATAAGTAATTTTAGCAAGGGATACAAATTGGGTACACAAAATCTACTATTATTGTATGCAGGGAACAATTGAGACTTTAAAAATTTTTACCTTTATATTAAAACTAAAATAACTTATAGAGAAATCTTAAGGTACACTGAAACAATGAAGTGTGCCAAGAAAAAAATTAAGACTTAAATAAATGAAATATATGCTCATGGGTAAGATATATTGTATTCCATATTGTCAAGGTATTAATTTTTATTTATAGTGTAAGTGTGGTTACAATCAGTATGTCACTGCTATTTTTGTAGAAAATGATGTGTTTCATTTGCATGAAAATGGGAGCTAGTTTAGCCAGACAAAGCTAAAGAACTTAAGTACCTGACTTCAGGTTTTTGAGGTACTGAAGGTAGATATAAATTAGCAAAACAGAAGAGAGATCACAAATTCAGTGATCCCTTGATTTCTCACAGAATACAAAATAAATTCCATACAGACAAAATTATCACTTTTATAAATGATGCTAGTTTGGTATCTGTATGCCCTCAAAATGAAATTCCAACTATCCCTGATACTATATTCAAAACTCAAAATGGAGCATGAGCATACACTTTTAATGTATATTCTATAGCTCTGTAAGACCTTGAACGAAAATACAGGGGCAAAGAGCATTAGAATTTTGAAAAGTAAGCAAAAATGTCTTAACTATGATACGACAAGCAGGATGTTGTCTGTCAAATTTGTTATCAAAATTATTAGCTTCTAGTCCTTGAAAGCCACTCTCAACTGAATGAAAAATCAAGACATAGATGAGGTAAAAATATTTATAAGTAGTGGTTAGTGTAGAATTTGTTACAACTCTCTAAACTCAATAATAAATTAATCTAGTTTTTAAAAAAAGAAACGTAAGATTTAAAAACATTCTTCACCAGAGAATTTAGCTGTTTAGCAAATATTCACATGAAAAAGATGCTTAACATCTTTAGTACATTAAGATACCACAATATATTTAATAGAAAGTCTTAAGACTGTATGGCATTTTGACAAAGATGTAGAGCAGCTAGAAATCTCACCATTGCTGGTTTGAAATATAGATATGTCATAAATTTTGGATCAATAATAGATATATAGACATTTGATTAAAATATGTAATAATCACTTAATAATTTTTACAAGCCTAAAATTTGTTTAGTTCTTGTTGTAGGCCTAGTTCTATCATACACTCTTTAAAAACCTTTAATAGAGCCTTACAAAAACCTTAAAAGATACTATTACATCTATTTTAGAGATAACCTATTTAAAGCTTAAATTAATTTGTAACAATAAGTGGAGAGATTTTTAGGTCAGATTTTTTTTCCAATGCTCACTTTCAATATTGTCTATCTCAGATTTAACAGATCAGTAATGGTTCCCATTATTCAAGTAAGTCATGAAAGTATTACAAGTAACACATTTAGAATATTCAAATGAATATGCAGTAGTTGCTTCAAAAAGTTCTTATGGATAAGCTATAAATTGATAAACAGCAACACTAAAGAGGGTCTCATGAATAAATTATACATAAATAAGTTATAAAATATCAAATTAGTACTAAAGTCTGATGTGTTAGGTGAACATAGACTGGTCGAGTGGTATTTGTATACTGTTGAATAGTCTCAGACTTCTAAAAGCTTTTCTAAACATGTTTCCCCTAGAACTTTAGGTACTATGTCTTTTTATAGTTTTAAGTCATATAGTATTGAGCTAAAAGGAATGTTTCAAAACACAGCATATTGAAAAGCGGCTATATAGATTCTGAAAATTGCTAGAAGCATTTTTATAATATAAATTACATTCAAACATGTACAGTAAGAAGACAGGCAGATTAATTGGTTACTTACCCCATAAAGATTATACTAATTTTATACATACATGTGTGTATATCAATATATGTATATGCATATATTTTTTTTGGAATAATGAAGACTTTATGCCACCATTGAGTTTACTTACAACTTCTAAATAACAGATACTGTTTATGACCAAGATTTTTCTTAATCTAGACACATTTTATGTTTTCAAGTAAATATTTGTGCGTTTAAAAGTTTTAAAGTTAAGAATTTACATTTTTAATAACAGATTGTATATGTAACACTTTTATATCTAAGACAAACCTATTTATCTAGAATGTCAGAAGAATTGTAAGAATAATATTGGATAATGGAAAATGTAAAATAAGTTTAAATATGATGCAGACTCACTTGGGGCAAATACTTTGACATTACAAAAAAATTCTGACTGGTTTTCCAGATATTACCAGTAATATGATTCTCAAAGTACAAAATCAAATTGCCTCAAATTTTTATATTATTTTTATCTTTTAGGATTTTGAATTATGGGATGATGTAGGATTAAACATTCCAAAACCCCCAGACTTACTACAACTTTACCGAGATTTTGGAAATCATCAAGTAACTGGGAAAGATCTTGTGGATGTGGCCAGTGGAGTAGAAGAAGATGAATTAGAGGCTCTTACACCAATTTTAGGCAACCTTCCTCCAACCCTTGAAACTCCTCAGACTTTAGAGGTGAAACATACAGCTACTAATCTCATCCACAAAAAGTATTTATTAAATTATGTAAAACCGGGGCCGGGGATGTAGCTCAGTGGTGCAGAGCCTGCTTGGCAAATGCAAGGCCCTGAGTTCGGTTCCTGGTACCAAAAAAAAAAAAAAAAAAAATTATGTAAAACCGTACTGTGAGATTCTGAATTTCTCTTTTTCTCTGGTTTTGATTTTAGAAATCCTTGATAGTGCAGAAATTAGAAGACAAAATTAGTTTATTAAATAGTGAAAAATGGTCGTTGATGGAGCAAATCAGAAGACTTGAAAGGTTAGTAGTCACTTCTAAAAAAATCTTAACTTTTAAAGACATTAGTAAGTTATACAAATATATAAAACAACATTTCAATTGTAAGGTCTAATTTTTCTACATTTCAGTAGGTCTGAAAATATTTTACAGCTGCTTTATGTATTAAAATGCTAAAATGTCTTTTTTTCTCCAAATTTATGTAATTTATGGTCTTAAAGCAAATTATGCCTTAGAATTATGAAATAAGACATTTGACTTCTTAATTTAGCCAGTATTAGTAAAAATAACTCCTTCACTTTAATGTTGTACATATTTCCCACTTACTGTTGCATTTATTTATTATAATAAGGTTGTGGTATCATAGAATTATCCCCATTTTGCAACTGAAAAAAGAAATGTTAACTTATAAGCTAAAGTGAGGTTTATTACATTTTTGTGCTTCATTGCTAAGAATTTATAGCTGTCCTTTTAGGTATGTAAAGCAACAATGAATTTTGTACAGAAGCATTAAACTTTTTTTTTTTGTACCGGGGATCGAATAGCATTAAACGTTTTATAAGGTTTATTGCCAAAATTTTCAAAACTACAGTTGTTCTTTGTTAATTTTTCTTTCGTTCTACAGTGAAATGGACTTCCTCAAAAATGAACACTTTGCCATTCCAGCAGTTTGTGACTCTGTTCAACATCCCCTGGATCAGTCTCCCCACAAAGACTCTGAAGACAGTGGACAGAGTCCAGTTATAAATAGTTCAGAGAAGGAAAAAACTGAGGATATTCATCTTTCAGTATCACAGGAAGTTGATTCCACTATTCCTAAAAAGAACACAGATTCTTTTCCCAGGAGAGAAAAAGAAGGAATGCCATCATCTTCTCCATCAAGTAAAAATACAATTCATTTTGATAAACCTAATAGGTTAGTTTGCCTCCTATATTTTAAAATACATATTTTACTTATGTAGTGCATTAAAAAACACTTCAGCTCTTATTTAAACTTCCTTTGCACATCACATGTATACATTTTTACAGTTGACATGAACTTAAGACATAGCAAAATGCATGCCACAAAAACGTCAGCAATTAATTAAATTATGTTAATAAACAATAAATAATAAATGGCCTAGGTTCTATGTTAGCTAACTACTTAAGACTACAAGATATGTACTTATTTGTGTGCTGTGAACACTTTTACCTGGTGTGTTTTTTTTTGGTTTTTTTTTGTCTTTTCCTCTGTTCAATCATTAAACTCTGAGGATGGTTTTTTTGCATAGTTGACTGCAATATAGGAGATAGTTTTTACTCTCGTCCTTTTTCCTATGTCTCTTTCCAGTACTAATATTGTATCACTCATATTCTTTTAAATCATTTGTTTAATTTTTTATTAGTATATGTTTGCAGTACATAATGATTACATTCCTCGTGACGAGTTGGTACATAATACATCTTAATTTTTTTTTTATTCTCTTTCCCTCCTCTTTCACCCACTTCCTCTGGTCCCATTTCCATTTCCAAAAGGTTCATTGCCATATTTCCTACTGTCTATCCTTTATTTTGCTCTTTGTTTATATTTTGAGTTTCTCATACAAAAGAAACTATACATTTAAACTTGTATGTGTGATTTATTTCAGTTACATTATGATCTTATGTTGCATTCATTTTCCTATAAATGACAAGTTTATCATTTATGGCATAGTAGTACTCCACTAGGTATAAACACCACAGGTTCTTTATTGAGTCATCTGTTGATGGACTTCATAGGGTGCTTCCAAGTTTAGCTATTATGAATTGTGCTGCTATAACCATGGTTATGTATGTATCTCTATAATATGATGTCTTTAGCTCTTTCAGTAAGATACCTAGAAGGGCAATTAATGGCTCAAATGGAATTTCTAATTTTAGTTTTATGAGGAATTTCCATACTGATATTTATAGTGGTGTACTCATTTCCAATTCTACCAGCAATGTAGAAAAATTCTTTTTTTGGCCCAACCTCACCAGCATTCTTTATTGTTTTATTTCTGAATGATAGTCATTGTTTCTGGAGTACAAAGGAATATCAGTACTTTTTTAATTTGCATTTCTTTTAATGAACCAATATGTTGAACATTTTTTATGTGTTTATTGACCATTGGTACTTCTGAGAAGTAACTGTTCATTTCAGTTGCAGAAAGGGATAATTAAAAAAGGAAACTACAGGCCAATATCTTCGATAAGCATAGACATAAAATTGGTTGTTTCTTTTGGTTGGGTCTTTTCTGTGGAGAATAAAAGAACTAAATTTTTTTTTTTAGTTCCTTTTTTATTATTCTAGCTCTTAGTCCGCTGTCAAGAAATAGCTAGCAAAAATTATTTCCCATCCTGTACGTTGCCACTTTACTCGTTTGTTTCCTTTGCTTTGCAGAAACATTCTGATTTGATATAATCTCATTTGTTATTTCCTAATCTTAGATATTATTTCTTGTACAAT
Organism: Dolichotis patagonum; assembly: GCA_004027295.1. NCBI lineage: Eukaryota > Metazoa > Chordata > Mammalia > Rodentia > Caviidae > Dolichotis > Dolichotis patagonum. The sequence goes on along the minus strand of PVJX010007805.1, from coordinate 21,846 downwards.
TTGAATTCTGTTCAGAAAGTCCTTGTCTACACCTTTGCGTTCAAGAGTTTTACCTATTTTGTCTTCCAGCAGGTTGTGTTTCTGTTTAACATTTAGATCTATGTTCAGGTTTAATTTTCATTGAGTGTATAGTGATACAGTTCTAGATTCAGTCTTCTACATGTGGTTAGCCAATTTTTCCAACATTTATTAAGTTATTATTTATGCTTTCCTCCAGCATGTTTTAACCCAGTGTCAAAGATCAAATAGTTGGATGTGCCCATGATTGTATCTATATCTCCTGTTCTGTTACATTTATCCAAATGTCAGTTTTGGTGCCAGTAAAAGACATCTTGCCATTAATCCCCTTGAAAATACTCCCCCTCACTTTGCACACACTTTCTGAAGCAGTTTTGAAAGTCTTCTTTCATGAGTGTGTGGTGCATTGGGTGGCTCAGTATCTTGAGTCAGTTCAAAACATTTACCTCTTGTGGTCGTTTTGACTTTGAGGAAGAGCCAAAAGTCACATGGTACTAGGTCCACTTAATAAGATGGATGAAGAAATACCTAAATGCCTTTTTGTTCCATGGTACTTAGTAGGAACTTCTACCGTATTTTTTACCACACCTTGTAGAGGCAAGAAAGACAACTTACTGAACTGTTTTAGAATGTGGCAAGAACAACAGTATAAATGTGTTTCAAATGAGGGGCTAGGTTTTGAGGGCAATTAATAGCAGTATGTCTTCTACTATAATAAATTTTTTGTAATAATTTTTAAATTGAAAACTGCTGTATTTTTCATTCATCCTTTGTATGTTGGCATTTTCTCAATTCCTTATTTGTACTAACTTGTTTAATATGTACAAATACTTCTATGGTGAATTTTTAGCCACAAGATTATTCTTCTATTAAATTAAGGCAAGTTATACCCAGTAGCAGGATATATTAGAAAAATGTGGTTAATTTACTTCAGAATTAATACTGAGAAATACTAACTTTTTTAAAGAAAAACTCCATTCATGAATCACCTTTTGTACCCAATTGATAATTTTTTTTCTTTAGGTGTTAAGATATTATGGAGATTAAAGAATTAAAATAGTACAGTCTTCAAGGTGTATTTATTCTAATGCACATAAGGGGTAGGTAGGATCATACAGTATAATGATATCTACATTCATAAAGTTCTTAAGTGTTTAGAACTTCATTCATATAGTATCAAGCTACTTCAGTATCAGCAGTTAATATTGATTTTTTTTTCCCAGTTTCATTCTTCAGTGAAGTATCCTTCAAGAGAAGTAGCTTACAAATCTGGTTAACATTTATGGGATAGTATTAATGTAGGAATAGGGTTTATAATATGCAACTTACTTACTCTTTAAATACCATTGATAACTCGTAGGTGTTTTCTTTTTTTTGTTCAATATTTTCTTCTAGGAAATTGTCTCCTGCTTTCCATCAAGCACTACTCTCTTTTTGTCGAATGTCAGCAGATAGTCGTTTAGGATCAGAGGTAAATTATACATAATACTGTCCCAATTTTAAAACATGCTCACACAAACACCCCCCCCTCCGCGCGTGCGTGCAGTAGTGAAGATCGAATCCAGGTGCTGCATCCCTACCCCCAACATGATGAGCAAGCACTCTACCACTGAGCAGTTCTGGAAGTCTTCTTTCATAAGTATGTCTTTAGTTGTGCTGTGGTTGGTGGCTCAATATCTTGAATCAATTCAAAACACTCCTCTTGTAGTTAACATTTTTTATTTTAATTTGAGATAGTCTCCTAAATGGCTCAGGCTAGCCTTGAATTTATAATTCTCTTGCCTCAACCTCCTGAGTAGATGGAATTACAAGCATATACCACTCCTGGTATCTACTATTGTTCTTATTATCTCATGGGAAAGCATATATAAGACTATTTAAACTAAAATTCTTATTAAAAATAATGTTCTAAGAAACAGCGCATTTTAAATTTAAGAATTAGTCACTTTTTTCTGTCCTTTGGATTAGACAGTTTCACTAGACAAACTATACAGTATTACCCTAGCCCATGGTTGCAGCTTTGTGAACTTCTTTTCAAAGACAAAAACAACCATTGAGGTTGCTCCAAACCTATATTCTCCCTACTTGTCCCTACAGCTAAAACCTAGGGGCCTTCTTGACTTCAACCTTGGTGTTTACTGGTATTTTACTTTACTTTGTTTTGTTTTTTTTTGTGTGGGTTTGTTTGTTTGTTTGTTTGTACTCTGGATTAAACCCAGAGCTTCACAGTGAGCTACATCTCCAGTCCTTTTTATTTTGGGGGTAAAAAGTTGCCAGGATGAGCTTAAACTCTTGATCCTCCTGAGTAGTAATCCCGCCTTGGATTACAGGCATGCACCACCACACCTGGTTTATTTTTAAAATATATTTTAATTTTTGGCAGATAGTAATTCTATATATTTATGGGTAAATTGTGACATTTTGACATGTTAATACAGTGTATAATGGTCACTTCAAGGTAAATGGCATGTTGATCACCTCAGTCATGGTTTCTTCATAATGGGGAATATTCAAAATCCTTGTGTTTTTAAGTATTAACTTAATTGGTGTCTACTGTAACTTCACTGCTATGCTATAAACAATTGTAAGTTATTCTTTTTAGGAGTAGGGACGTAACTCAGTGATAGAGTGCTTACTTAGTACCACGAGTCAATGGATTTGCTCCCCAGCAATGCAAAAATAAATAAAAGTTAATCGTTCTATTCAAGTATACCCTTTTTCACAGTATTTTGAACTCATGTCTGGCCCACAGAAATAATGTTTGCTATTTGGGGATACTGTTGTGATTGTTGTTACCATAAATTATAATATTGGAATGTGTGTTTAGAACAGAGGTGACAAGGTTGAAGCATCTGTTATTTTTGCTTACCATAGTACACAAGTCCTCCACTGTTACCATTTATTAATTCTTTGGTTTTCTAGGTATCTCGAATTGCAGACAGTGAAAAAAGTGTTATGTTAATGCTGGGACGCTGCCTGCCACACATTGTTCCTAATGTGCTATTGGCAAAGAGGGAGGTAAGATACTTAACAGTATTTACATCCCAGTAATCCCATCATGTAATCCCATCATGTTGTCCATTTTTTGTCATTTGGAAGGGTAGTATTATATTTTTATTTTGTTAAAGTCTGTTACTTGCAATCATATTCTTACTTTTGTGCATGCATCTCTACTCCTAGAGAATGGTTTTACACCTCTGTCAGGTGAGTTCAGTGAAACTGCATGGTATTCATGTTTTTCTAATTTTGCTTAGAGCATTATTAGCTTCTGCAGCACTATTACTGTAGGTCCATTTATGTGCCTTGATCACTGTTTTTTTATATTACCAGCTGCCTAATTTGTTCTGTTTGTGCTCTTGTTATAATGTGTTTGAGATGTCTATAGAAGTGGTTATTCTCTGTATTGAAAATTAACAGGGACTAATAATGTAGTGGTAGCCACCTATTTTAAATGCTTGTATGGCAGTAAATTATACTTTAATGATAAGAAAGTCATAATATTGACTACAATAACTTAAAAGTATTTTAAAGTTCTTTTAAAGTTAACTTGTTAATAGATTCTTTAAATATCGAATATGCTGTTATAAGTACTGTATATTTTAGTCCACATAGCCTATAAGTCATGAACATTCCAGTAATTATCTTCATAGTGATATTTATAAATTATTATTAAATACCATTATGTTTAGCCAATGAGATTATTGAGAGATTAAATGTAATCTCAGTTAAATGAGTGAATAATTTATTTAAAGATATGTGCTTTAAATTAATGAGATATGTCCAGTTGACAAAATTTTTATTAAAAATAAATTAAGGATATTTTAAAATATGTCATTTCTACTATTATTTTCTTAATATTTACTGACTTTACTCTGACAGTATACACTGACTTTACTCATAATTTCTGGGACCTACAGTATGTTAGGTACATAATGCATTGGCAAAACCCACTTAAAGCTTAACCTTAATTATACATTTAGCACAAGAAATTTGTACTGATCCTCAAGAGAGTATATGTTGGACTTTAAAAGTTATTGTTCCTATGGATATTCTTAATTTTAAAAAATTTAGTAAACTACTACTAATGATCTTATATTTATCTAATTATTTTGAAAATACTCATAAGGTATTAGTATTGGAGTATTCTGTGTCTTGAAGGATCAGTGTCCAATTTCACATTGTTTTGCAGTTTTGCCTGGCACAATGGTGTTTGAGCATCTTTTCTGTTTTCAGCTTGGAACGTAATCCATGAAGTGCATTAATATTTGCATCCCTTTTACTGTGTTTCCTTAACATAATTTTTAAGTGTCACAGAAATCTACCTAACTGTCATGAGATGCAGTTTCAGCTTTTTTATTTTAATTTTCTATTTATCATAAAGACTACCACTAAAATCTGATTGTACTGCATGTTGTATTTATAAATTTGCATCATCAGTAATCAGATACACTATATATATAGTTTTAGAGATATATATATACACACACACATGCACACATGTATCTAATGTGTGATATGTTCTCTGGCTGAGTTTAAATCTTTTATATTTGAAGTTTTTATGTTTATAATTTCATAAAGAACTGATCCTTTTTTCTATTATTTATATACTTTGTCCAATTTTATCATAAAATTGGCCATTTATAGTAAACCAAAGTTTTATTCTCTCAAAATTACATTGATTGATAATGAAGAATGTCTTTGTTTGCTTTAAAACAGACCCCTGGGCATAAAAGGACAAAAACCTGAGAACACATAAGGTGCCGTGTTCAATCCCCAGCAATATAACAGTATGCACAAACACAAATAAAAAGACAAAACTTTTAATTTCATTCATGTTTCTTAAATTTACTTATTTATTTAATTATTTGGTCTTTTTGAAACAAGGTTTCACTATGCAGTTCAGGCTGGCCTTGAACCGTTCACAACTGTTCTTTTACCTTACCTTAGCCTCCTAAGTGCTGGGATTACAGGCATTTTCTATCATGCCTACCCTTAAGCTTATTCTTTCTAAAAAGCTTTTGTTATTTATTGAAGGATTCGTATTTTTTTTATTTCTTAAGTTTTATGTACTCCTATCAGCATAAGCCTTTTATTGGTATGTAAATCAGTTAAAATGTTTTTCAATAAACTGATAATTATGTGTAACATCAGCTAATTGTACAAAACACTAGTTGTAAGGTTTAAACAAACCACCAGACAAAAGTTTAATTAAAACATTCGCATAGTTTAATATTTTCAAATATAAAAAGATTCACAATAAACACTGCTCTTATTCTCCTTTTTTTTTTTTTTTTTTTTGGTACCAGGGATCAAACTCATGACCTCACGCTTGCAAGGCAGGTGCTTATGCCACTGAGCTAAATCCCTGGCCTTATTCTCCTATTCTTTATCTACAATCTCACATGCAGTTTTACTAGGTTCTAGTAAGTCCTCAAACCAGTTTTTTTAATTGGATCATTTGTATTTATATTTTTGAGTGGTAGGAGTTCTTTATGTATTCTAGATATGAACCCTTAGCACATTCATGATTGGCAAATATTTTCTCCCATCCCATGGATTGTCTTTTTACATTCTTCATTCTTTGATGGACCAAATTATTTTTTATTTTTATGACATCTGATTAATCTGTTTCCTTTTACTTTTGGTATCAAGCCTAAGCATTCATTATGAAATCACAGGCCAGCAGAATAGCTACCTTTATGTTTTCTCCTAATAGCTTTGTAACTTTAGCTCTTAGGGTTATATCATTCATCCATTTTGAGTTAATTTTTATATAAAAAATAAAGGAGGATCCAGGACTGCAGTATTCTTTACATGTAGCCATCCATTTCCTTATTTTTGTGGTGCTGGAAATTGAACCCAGAATCTTCACACTAATCTATCCCCAGTCCTTTTATAATTTTTACTTTGAGATAGGATCTCGCTAAATTGCCCTGGCTGGCCTTTAACTCAAAGATATTCTTGTCTCGACCTTCTAGGTAGCTACAATTACAGGTGTGAATTACCACACCCAACATTCAAGGCTATTTTTTATTACTGTGGTTTTTAGTAAATTTTGAAATTGGGAAATATGAGTCTTCTAAGTTTTTCTTTTTCGATGTCATTTGTTTATTCCCCTTACAACCCCATATGAATTTAATGCTCAGCTTTCAACTTTTGGAAAGGATATCATTGAAACTTTCAAAGATTGCTGTATTTTGCAGTTGTAGATTACATTGGGAGTGTTGCCATCCTACCATTTCATGAACTTATGTCTGATTTCTTTCAGCCATTTGTACCTTTCAGTATGCAAGTCTTTCACTTCTTTGACTAAATTTATTTTTCAGTATTTTTCAGTATTCTTTGACTAAATTTATTTTTCAGTAGTTTGTATGGTATTGTAAATGGAATTATTTTCTTAATTTCCTATTCATTGGTGGTCTATGGAAACATGAGATATTTGTTTGTTGCTCTTATACCTTCCAATTTTGCTTAATTTTTTGTCAGTTCTAGTGTATTGTGAATTCTGTGCTATTTTTTACTTTTACAGGCTCTTTTCCAATTTGAATAGCTTTTATATTTTTTCTTTTTGCTTACTTGCTCTTAGAAATACCAATACATTATGGAATAACAAGTGATTTCAGAAAGCAGAAATATTTCTTATTTCTGATCTCAGAAGAAAGATTTCAGTCTTTTTCCATTGAATATGATGTTGGTTGTTGAATATTTTTAAATGCACAATCCTGTTAAGGAAATTCTCTTCTATTCTTTGTTTGCTGAGAATTTTTAACATGAAATGGCATCAAATTTTGTAACATGCTTGTTCAGTGTCTGTTGAAATGACAGCATATAATTCTTAGTTCCATTAACATGTTATATCCATCAATTTTATGTTGCCAGAATACAACTTATTGAACCCATGGTTTCTAGCACTCTTTATGTGTTCTTGGATTTGATGTTAGTATTTGGTTGAGTATTTTTGTGTCTATCTTCATGAGGGATAGTGGAATATGGTTTTTTGGTGATATCTTTATCTAGTTTAGGTACCAGAGTAAAGCTCACCTCATAAAGGGTAAAGCTGACTTCATTCAGTTTTTGAATCAGTTTAATATTAATCCTCCTTAAAATTATTTTTTAGAAGTTACTGATACAACCATCTGGTGTTGAACTTTTCTATGTTGGGAAAACTTTGGTTTTGATTCAGTTCTGGTTGCATTTCTGATTCTTTAATGTTTCATCTCACCTCAAATATCTAATTGTTCACTTTGACTTAGATCCTTTTTAGATGCTTTTTCGTTTCTGTTTGCCAGTGTGAACAAACACTGGTCTTTATTTTCAAGTGATTTTTTTTTCGAAATTGAAAATCCTGAAATGATAATGTATTAGAAAAATTGACAGTACATAAAACATATTGTATAGCCACATATAAATACAGTGGTGTCTTGGGTCACAAACTCAATTCTCAATATAATTCTGGTCACAAACCAAATGGATGAGATATAAATCATGTTTCCCCAAAAAAGTCCACATTGAACCTAACCATTGAAGTTGATTTGGTTCTTGTCCAACTAACTTGGTTTGCAACCAGAATCATGGAAGAATCAAGTTCATGAGCCAAGGTACAATTGTATTTCTAAAGAGATTTGCTGTGTCTAGTCTTTATTATCATTCGAAATTATTTGCTTTACTTACAAAACTGAAAGAAAAGAGATTTAAGTGTTAAGCCTTTCCTGCTGAGTTTTGTACAACATTCTTTGGGTAACCTATGACTTGAGGGGTAGGGAATACCTTGAATAGACAGAATTAGCTTTTTTACTAAAATATCAAAAATTAAAATAAGTTAAAGCTAGTGTTATTTACTTGAATAAAGTACAAAATGCTAAGAAAGCCTTAGAAATTCTATAACAGGATTAGTATACTGCTTTCCTCAGTAACAGTCATAGGAAGTCAGTTTGTATTTTACTTCAAATATTATATGAGATATCAAATCTAAAATCTCAAGATTTTTTTAATGTAAAATTTCTTAAGTTTTTAGATACCATGCCTTACATTAATACTTTCTATACATTTATGTTTAATTTCACAAAAACATTTTTAAAACAGTCTTCTTATTTTCTGATGAAAATGTAGCCACCATTTTTAAATGTTGGCTTCATAACTTAACAGAATTATAAGGGAAGTTCGTAAAAGACTAGATATCTTCAGCTGAAAAGATGATGCTAGAAGGCAAAATGAAGTCTGTAATGAGAAATACAACTTAATAAATTCTGGAATGTGAACATACTAGTGCTTTGGAGACTTGAAAAAGACAGTTACAATAAATAGGAATAAATAGCACGACAGACATAAGTATAGAATTCATTATTTCAAGAGTAGTACAAATAGAGGTTGAAAGTAGATAAATGACAGAAATTTGGCTATTTGAAGCCAGTTCAGTTGATCTACTAGTAATCCTATTTGTATAAAAATGAAACTAGTCTTTTTAAATTTTTCCATCATTTAGTAGACTTCTTGGCTCTATTTGCTGTAAGAGGAAGAGGCTGTCTGGCAGAGTAGACATACTGATCTTTAAATGCCAGTTTTAACCTAGCCTTAATATTCTAGGGCATACCCAAGTTCTCCTTCATATGGAATATCAACCAAAAATTATTGGTAGTGACTTCCTACATGTTGCTGATTTTTCTACCAGGAAAGGAAAGCAAATGGTAGTAGAAGTTATTGCTAACAGTAATTAAGAAAGGTGAAAAGTCTTGTCCTCTAAAGCCCTGAATTCACGAATTCTAAGCGCAAGGGGACACAGAGTGCAAATGCTCTTCCTGTCATATGTTGATTTGGATTAATTGATAAATGGCTACTGTGTTAAGTGATTTGGCAAGTGCTCTGTTGAGGCTTTTTGAGGCTAACCTTGGTCTCATAAAGAAAACTTTGGGTAGGAAATGGCAAAATTATGTAAAGTGTTCATTTCTGCACTTAATTCCTACATATTTGATTTGAGGAAGCTAAGAGAATTTTTGCCTTTCCTTAGACTCTTAGATACCAAGGAATAAAACTTAAGACAGGACCTCTTCAAGCTCCTGGACCAGTCCATTGTTCTCTGTTAGGCACATTTATAGCCATATTGCGGTTGTAAGATTCTCTATTAATAGATGATATAAACTTCCTCTTTGATATAGGATGACCTGGCTTCATGGTAAGATAATGTAACGCATAAAGAATAAGCAACAACATAGTCTTGTTTTGTTTGGTTTCTTTTTTGGCTTTTTGAGGCAGTCTCATTATGTAGTTCAGGCTAGCCTTGAGCTTACTTTGTAGCCTAGGCTGGTCTCAAACTCGCAACAATCCTCCTGCCTGAAATTACAGGCGTGTGCCACCAAACATAGTTATTTTGTTATGCTTGTTTTTTCATACTTTAAACTGTGTGTACATTTGTGGTTATGGCAAGTATCTTACCTTTACTATAACTTTATCTTTAAAGAGTAATACACTAAGGAGAGAATGTGAAAAATTAGAATAAGTAGTATATGTATGCAGGAAGAGGAATTAGAAAGTAAGACAACCCTTTGGAGAGGAAGTACTGTATAAATAAAACTTCTAGAGCCTTCTTAGCTTTTAGTAACTGGTATGCTTTCTCCTCTTTTTAGTGTTTCCAAATAACTTTTTTTCATCCTTGAAAGCTCTATGCTCTGCAGGATACTTTGTTGGTTACTTTTTTCTCTTTGCTGGGACAAAAATACCTGATGCCCCAAATTAGGGAAGGAAGGGTTTATTTAGCTCACAGTTTGTGGAGGTTTCAGTCCATGATCTCCTAGGTCCAAGACAGGGTCATTCATGGCAGAAGGCAACAGTTCATGGTGACAGAAAAGAGTAAAAGCAGTAAGAGCAAAAGGGAGAAATGCAGAGAAAAGACTTTCTATTCCTTATATGTGTAGCCATCCACGCTAGAGTGGATGTAGCATTCACACCTATAATCCCAGCATTGAATCATAAGTCAGTTGCAAACTCTAGAAGTCTGCCCCATGACTACATAAGGCTTTGTGGGGACATCTAGACACAAACCATAACAGATAGCATGATGATGCAGTATTTTAGTCCTCTCACTGTCAGTTGGCTTTCAACAGCCTACATGGAGTCAACTAAGGATTAAAATAATCTTTGATATTAATAGTCTACACTGACGATGTTTTGCTGTGGTGCTGGGGATTGAACTCTTGGCCTTCACACTGAGAAGTGTTTTCTTTGGGGTTGTTTGTTTGTTTGTCTGTTTTTGTACCGGGGATTGAACTCATGACCTCATACTTGCTAGGCAAGTGCTTGTGCTGCTGAGCTAAATCCCCAGCCCCTACACACTGAACTTTATACTAAATTTTCTTTATGTTTTTATTTTGAGACAGGGTCTTATTAACTTGCCCAGGCTGGCACCATCATGCTTGGCCCTAATATTCTTAAACTTCCAAACAAGATAAAATATTTAATATTTTATAAAACCTATTAGTTCTCTCCTACAAAATCAAAATTGATTCATCAAGCATTATATTTAGCAAATAGTGAAAATATTAGTTTATAATATGGAATTCATATATATTCTGTCATCTCCTATTCCCAGTGCAAAATTATTATTCCTTTTGCTTTTCAGTTGTTGTCTGTTCTGGAAGGTATAGAGCTTTTTGTATAGAGATTGAAAATGACAAAATAAATGTTCTAAATTCTTTATTTCATAGAATTATTTGTAGTTCCTCTTATCCACATCTTTTTTACCTTCAAATTTAAAATTTATAGCAGATAATTATAATTTTAATATAATACATTTTAGAAATAATCAAAAGGTATTTCTAAAATTCAGCCTCAGTTCCAAAATTTATATCTGTTTCAAAGAATCTTTGAAATGAAAAATATTTTTCTTAGAGTGTACACTTTTAATCATTTTCTTCAGGTTTTATTATCACTGATAATCACACATTATTATTTAGTAATCAATTCTTATTTAATTCTCTTAGGACTTTTTGATGGATATTAAGGTAAACAGAAAATAAAGTATGATTATTCTTTCCTTATTTTTATATCCCAGTAATTTTTTTAAAGTATCTTAAAAATATTGTTTTTGTAGTTGAGATTTTTCTCCAAAAATATTTTAGCACTTTTGGCCTTTTATTCTCATTAGCTTTGAAAATCTCCAAAATTTTAAAAACATAATATATAAAATATGTAAGAAATTTCTCTGTACTTAAAATGTGGAGCAAGTGTAATTTACTTTTAAAGTTTAATACATTAAAGTATTTCTTTGAAAGAAACAAACTTTTGACTATTACTTTTACAAAATGTTGAATTTATCTCTGCATGTGAACAAAACAATGTTAAATATTTAAGTTTAATGTCAGATAGTTCTGATATTGTATATTCAGCCTCTATAAAGTTGGCCTTTCTCTTTTTTGCTGTGCTGTGGATCAAACCCTAGACAAGTGCTGCCTTACCACAGAGCTATCCCAAGAAATAGTCTTTTCAGAGTACTACTGAATTAGGTGTGAAACGTACAAAATTATTATAGTCTTTGTCTATGTGGGAAGAGTTATTTTTTTTTTGGTTGTCTTTAAATTTTAAAATATAGTGAGCTTCTGCTAGTTTTGTTTTATGAAAACTTTTAGAATTAAAATTATGTATCAGCTTGGCAAATTATGAAATCTTACAATATTTAGTATAAAAAATTAGAGGAGGGCCGGAGATTTAGCTCAGTGGTATAAGTGCCGGACTGGCATACGAAGTCATGAGTTCTGTCACTGGTACCAAAAAAAAATTAGTGGGCCCTTGAAAGTACTGATTAAAAAAGGTTAGTTGAACCTTAATGAAGTTATATCATAGTGATTTACACTTTCTGTAAAAACCAGCATGTACGCTTAAACATTTTCGTTGTTTTCTCTATTATTCTTAACCTTACAAAATTGAAATTTGATTTTGGTATCTTGAGGCTTAAATATCTGTTTAAGAGTATTCTAGGGAGCCAGGCGTGGTGGTACACACCTGTAACCCTTGCACCTGGGAGCCTGAGGCAGGAGGATCGTTGCAGGTTTGAGACCAGCCTGGGCAACAAAGTGAGCTCAAGGCCAGCCTGAACTGCATAGTGAGACGCTGTCTCAAAAAGACCCAAAAAAAAGGAGAATTCTAAAGAAAAAAGAATATTCTGCAGTATGTTTTTATTTTAAATTTTTGTACCCTCGTATTTCTTTAGGAGTTGATCCCCCTCATATTGTGTACAGCATGCCTACATCCTGAGCCTAAAGAGAGAGATCAGCTTCTGCACATACTTTTCAATTTGATCAAGAGGCCAGATGATGAGCAAAGGTGGGTGTGATTACTTCTTTGAAAAATAAATACACATCAACTTACTGATTTTTTCTAATTTGGCACCAAGATAGGAATGTAATTTAAATGCCTCTTTTCCTTTTCAGTATCAATTTTAGTAGCACTGGAGCTCTCATCATCTTGGAATTACTCTAATCATAGAAACGGTTCAATTCATAGGAAATACATTTGAAGTCTATTCCCTTTTCTACTTTCTTTCTTAAGGGAACTGGAATTTACTACAACAAACATATAATATGGAAATCACTCCAAGAAATTTAACCTGTGAATCGAAAAAAATTTTTATTTTAAAAAAGCTTTTAAAAATATGTGCAGGTGGGTGTGGTTGCACAGGCTTATACTCCCAGCACTTGGGAAGCTGAGGCTCAAGAATCACCTGAGTTTGAAACCATCCTGGGCTACATAGTATGAGGCCAGCCTGAACCACATAGTGAGACCTGTCTCAAAAGCAAAAAAAGTATGTGTAAATCGTACAATCAAAGTCCTTATTGTGTACTATAATTACAGTTTTCATTATTTAAATCTTTAAAAAGAGATTCTATACCTTCTTGAAATATCAATTGCTTCTCGTGGTCACTGGATAGATATGTGTTAAATTAGCTTGTATTTTTGAGAACTAATGCACATTAAAATGATACGAAATTTTCACGCACTTTTTCTGTGTTTGTGCTTGCATGTGTACTACTAGGGCTTGAACCTAGAGTCTTAAGCACATTAACACTTAGCTACATCTTCAGCCCTTTTTATTTTATTTTGGGACAAGGAAGGCCTACAGCTTGCCATTCTCTTGCCTCAGCCTCGCAAGTAGCTGAGATTACAGGCATGCACCACCATATGTACCTCTAACTTTATTTCTTTTAAAACTACGATATAGTCTCCTCTCAGAATTTCAGGATAGTTCATTTTGATCTGAAAATTGTAACATTTTTATTTCTAGTAGAAGAAAGTCTCCTCATAATTTACAATTAGTTTATGTTCCAACCCTCACTACAAGGGAGAGAGGGAGAAAGCGTAATATAAGTCTTATATGAACCTCATAGATGGTATCGATAAATGATTTATTAGCTAAAAAAAACCTCTTCCTTTGCCTTCCAAGTGCAAGAAGTCATAGTTAGTGGCATAACAGATAGTTATACATAACCAATAATCCCTCGAGCATTTTACTATTTCCCGGATAAAAACATAACCTCTCTGAGGGAGACTTTTTTTTAGATTTTTAGAGCAGTCTGACTGTATCTGCCTACATTGTCAGTGCTATTGTTGGTAAACACTAAGACCTATAAAGGCAAGGAATAAAACCTTTTTAGATTCTAAGGTGCTTCTTAAGGTTTACCTTGTAATGACATGATCTTGACAGAAAGCAAGTTTTGTTTTGTTTTGTTTTGTTTTGTTTTGTTTTGTTTTGTTTTAAATCTTGCTAAGAAAAAGGTAATAGGTTAGCATCTCTTGATGTTTCCTTCCCAATTTGGAATTTACTGTACTAGAAAGATATAGAAAGGTATCTTTTTAAAAAACTAAGATATAAGCACAGAGCATTTGTGAAAAAGTTTTAACAGTCAACCATCTGGGCCCCTGAATATTTTTCTGTTATTCTAATTGTCACTGAATGAAGTTGGATTAGCAAGAACAATCTAAAACCCTTATAGTTTTCACTTTGAAGAAAAGATGTTTCAGTTGACTAAAAAGTAAGTAGAAGGCACTAAGATAACTATTACTTTGGTTAAGGCAGCCAGTTATTTTGGCCCTTCTCTCACGTCCTGTCAATAGTTTTCATCCAGTCCAGTGATAGCAAACAAATCTTGTAGAGTTTTGAATGATAGCAAACAACCCGCTGCAGCACATATGCCATAGGTTCACCACCACTGACCTAGTCAAAGAATAATGTTCCCAGTAAATAAAAAGTGCTGTAGAGGAAATGGACAAGTGGTAGCTTTCTTTGTAAAACCCTGTAAGCCGCTCTAATCCAGTTCAGCCTGTATTGAGAGTTCAAGGCTGACTTGTTGCTAAAAAAAAAAACAAAACTTTTAAAGGCACTAAACAGTGAAAATGGCAGGAATTCAGAAAGTATATGTTGAAAAATGATTTAGTATCCAAAAAGATTTTTAAAAAAATTTTTTGTTAGTACATGTTTGCGATACATTGTGATTACATTCATTATAGGGAACTGGTAGATGTACATAGCACATCTCAACTCTTTCCCCCTTTCTCTCCACTTCTTTGTATTTTGTTATTATCTGATAAATTTATTTATCTTATAAGACATTATAAAGATAATAAAATATAGATTAGCAATTAGACTAATAGGCCAAAAAGCATATAAAACATGTAAGATAACTATACTAAATCAGGGTGCCCTTTTATGTACATTGTCTATAGTAGGTAAACAATAACTTTTTTCAGAGAGATACTTAAAAACATTGTTTGGTATCCTAAAAAAAGAAAAAAAAAAGTAAATATTAGAGGTTGGTAATATAGCACAATGATAGTAGAGTAGTTGCCTAACATGCAGGGGGCCCTCAGTTCAATCCAAGTACCACCAAAAACTAAGGTAAGAATTTATCATGGCTTTTAACAGGAGAAAGGAGTCAGAAGAAATTTATTCATAGAGGAAGAACATTATCTAGAATAATAGAAGATACTAGGAAGGAAGACAGGTCAAAATGATTCCTAAGAAAGGAGAATAAATTTTACCACCGGGCATTGTGGCTGTTGCCTGTACTCTCATCACTCAGGAGGCTGAGGCAGAAGAATCACTTTGAGTCTGAGAGTACCTGGGCTACAATGTGAGTTCAAGGGCAGTCTGAACTGCGTGGTGAAACCCTATCTTAAAAATAAAAATAAAAATAAAATTTAAAAGAATACATGTTGATCAAGTATTAAAAATAAATATCTACCTCAAAATAAAGCTTTTAAATATTAAAAGTGGCTGTTCAACTGTGAGGCAGGAGATTAGGACGTTTCAAGCCATCAGAACAGTCAGACATCATCTGTCAAAGAGACCTGTCAAATCAAGGCCTGGATGTGTATCTAAAACAGCTTTGTAGCCCTGCTTGGGATGGCCTGAATCTGATGTCACAAGAAGAATATAAGAGATGCCAACCATTGACCTTGTTGTCTCTTCCTCTTCTTGCAGTAGCTTGCTCTACATGCAGAGCATATTTCTCTCTTCTTCAGAATTCACTTCTTTCCTCTCTTCTTTCCACTTCTTTTTCACTATTACTTCTTTTATCTTCAATAAATGTTAAACTTTTACATTCATCAGTTGCCCCATCCTGTTCTTTGAACAGGACTAACATCCTAGAAAGGAACACTGGACACTCCACCATCCCAGTAACAGCCGTGGGCTGAAACAAATTGTTCCGGTGGGTGGGTAAGTGGTGTAAGCACCACTTAGATAAAATAATGCAGTTGAATGTTTCTTATGTTACTTTTTATCTTAATAAAAAATTATTTTTTCTTATACTTTGTAAAACAAAATAGTACTTTATGACTTGGTAACTTTACATAATTTTAGTACTGGTTTTCTGATTTATAGGTTTTATTTCTTCTGAGAATATTGGAAAATCATAAATAAGTGAACCACGAGACAAATCAAGCTCAAAATTTAAAATGCAAGGAATTCCTCAACTATGAGTGTACATACAATCACAATGTATCGCAAACATGTATAATAAATGTCTCTTTCTTGCCCTTACCAGTATATACCTAAGAGCAAGTAGAAGATGTAGCCAAGGTTAATTTATATCTGTAGCCCTCACAGTCTAATTAAGTAGGAATAAGAGAAATTAAATCACTGTTTAGTACTACTCCTTTCCATCTGAAAATTTTCTAAGGGCAATTTGGCAATACTATAATGGCATAATCTGGGTCTATGAAGATTGAATGTGAAGACAAAGTAGAAAGGAAAAATGTTTATTAAGAAATAGCTCCCAATAGTCAAGAGGGGCTGAATGTGGGTTGCTAGCGGGGTTCCTTGCCTAAGAGTTTTAATACCAAATAGTGACCAGGATTCAGACAACTCTGTGAAACTTAAGATCAACTTACAGAACTAAAATAAGCTTACTTAATGAGGGCCGGGGATTTAGCTCAGTGTCTTAAGCGCCTGCCTGGCAAGCATGAGGTCATGAGTTCGATCCCCGGTACCAAAAAAAAAAAAAAAAAAATTTAAAAAAATAAATAAATAAATAAACTAGAAATGAACCCATGAGCAGTTGAGGCATGTAGCAAGCTTGTATCCAAGGTTTCTCTTAGCTTCTATCCTCTCCAGAGTGGTTTAATAAAAGAACAAAATGAGAAGGAAAAAAAATTTTCCAGATATAAGTAGGAACAGAAAGTTTGTCCATCTGGTTCTTACCATCTTATCTCTTGACCTCAGGTTCCTGCTAGGCTGACCAAGGCCTAGTCATCTTGACTGCCTTGGGCCAGTGCCCCTTTAGCTGCCTGATATCTTATGCCTAACTTGCCTGTCTATAATACTACTGTGCATGAAAATTAGTCTTTTGTTTTTTACTTGAAAAAGTGTATTCCTTATGTTGAAACTTAATAATGAAATAACAGTTACTACATTTTTTATTTTTAGATTTACAAATCAGTAAACCAAATCTTAGAGCCAGTTTTCATAGACTCTGCATATAAAGTTGCTGTCACCTAGTGGAAATTACCTATTAGCCTTGCTTCAGGAATTAGCCATTTGTGTCCACATTTAAATCTACTTTTACTTTCTAGAAATACAACATTTTACTAAAATAGACTTAACAATTAATTGTACTCTATATAACATAAATAACATGGACAAAGCAAAAATTTTAAGTTAGCATATAGTAAGTTACTTTTCCTTAATGAATCACAAGTTCCTCAGTGACATCCTACAAAGAACTTAATGTTGTGCTCAGTAGTGGCATTTTGCCAGTTCCTTGAATTGATACCATGTTTCTACCTGGATTATTTGTTAATCAAATAATCTTATTTTTATTAAGGAAACTTTCTAATGCTGTTAATAATTTGTGGGCCATCTGATCTTTTCTGTTATGAATTACATTTATAGAATATTGAATCTTAATTGTTGAATTTGTTTTAAGGGACCAAATAGTTTTTTCTATTAAAGTTTATACATTTTCAGTAGTGTTGATAACTCATAATTTGAAGTTCTGCAAGTATATATATCTAATAAATCTTTGAAATGCTTAAATTTTAAGCAAATTTAATAAAATTATGAAACACATAAATATGTGTAAATTTTAGTGGGCAAAAACTGGGTATTAGGAAATTTTTATGAGGAGGCAGATAATTAACATAGCTCAAACATTTCTTGTCTATTTACCTTTTATTTACTTTATTTGCTTTCTCAAAAAGTACAAGAAAATAGAAAGTAAAAAAATAATTCAAAAATGAGTAATTCATATAGGATAATATAAAAATGAAAGACACTCATGTCAATAAAAATTCCAAGGACTGAGGTTGGAGTATAACTCAGTGGTGGCATAAGACCATGCCACCAGGGTTCAGTCCCTGGCACAAAAAAAAAAAAAAAACAAAAACATGATCCTGATGTCTTACTTTCCCTGTTGCTGAGATAAAATATCCAACACCCAAATTTAAAGTAGGAAATGTTTATTTAACTTACAATTTGTAGAAGTTTCAGTCTATAATTGGCTCTCTCTAAGGCAGGATGGCACATGGTCAAGGGGGGCAACTCTTTATGGTGGCTGGGGTGGTGGAAGACAGCAAAAGCATCAGGAGCAAAAGGGTGAAACAAGTTTCTTTCCGCACTTTTTATGTTATCCAAACCATTGGGGTTAGGGCAGTGCCAATCCAATCAGTGAACTGATCCAGCAGTCACTTACTCTTAATCCCAACATTTCACTGTGAATCAATCATGAACTCTAGATTCAGCTGCCTCCGCAAAAGGTCCATCTAAAGCTCCATGAATCTTTAGGGAGACATCTAGACCAAAACCATAACCTGGTAAATGAAAACCTGCTGCAATATACAATAAAAACATATTTGGTCATTTTGCAATTAGTTTAAATTGTCATATATTGAGAGCAATGAACAATGCCTAAGCTTAACTTTTTTTAACCCTTGGTCCCAATAGTGCTTTTAATACAAATACAAGTCTTTGCTTCTTGTGTTATTTTTCAGGCAAATGATACTGACGGGTTGTGTGGCATTTGCACGTCATGTTGGACCCACACGTGTGGAAGCTGAACTTTTACCACAGTGTTGGGAACAGGTAAATTAACCCTTCTGGGTATTCCCTTAGTTATAATTGCTTATATTTTCTTTTTTCAATGACACTAGTAAATTTATAGATTGTAAATTACACTACTATTTCAGTAGCTTAGCACAGTGATTCAGTAGTGCTTCATACTGCTCTAGGATGCTTTACTTTATATTCATTCAACAAACATTTATGAAATACTAATTACAGTGCCAAGTACTAGTATGGTCACTTAGTGACACACTGATGAACAGAAGACAAAGATCTTGTCAGATGATAAGAGTAAATACAGAAATGCAATGTTGTTTTGTGGTAATATATATTAGAAAGAAAAAGTAAGCAGAAGAAGTAATAGGGATGAATAATGCTCTGTAAGAAAAGATGGCAAGAGAAGGGATATCTGAAGAAAGCATGTTTCAGAAATTTTTCTTTTCTTTTTTGTTCTTTTCTTTTCCTTTGTTTTTCTTTTTGGTGGTAACAGGGGTTGAATTCATGACCTCACACTTGCCAGGAGGTGCTTATGCCAGTGAGCTAAATCTCTAGCCTGTGTTTCAGAAATTTGAGCGATGTAAGGTATGATGAGTACAGATGCTCTGAAGTGGAAGTGTCCTTGCTGCATTCTAGGAAGAGCAAGACACATGCATGTAAATAGAAATATATTATACACTAGTATATATCACACATACCTAAAGTATATATCTTTGCTCTAGGAGATGTTTGTATGAATAATTCATTATTTTACTAATGATACTTATACTCTTCTGCAGAACTCAGAATTACCAACTTTTTAGGCTTATGGTTTGGGTCATTAAACATGGTATTTTTCCATTTTTAAAAAATGGAGTTCTTATAAAGACAAATCAAAAGCCTTATTTATAATAGCAAAGTCATTTATCTTAAAATATTGATCTCTAGAATATCACTAATGTGTAACCACTTAGAGGTCTAGTCCTAATTTCTTTGAGCATTCATTTCTTTATTAAAATACATTGGAGCCACTAGATTCAGTATGTAAAGTGAACAATGTAATAATTACCTCTGACCATGCCACACATCATCCATACAGTTTATCCCATAACATGGGATGCTTAAAGTTAACATTAACTTGGATATATTGTAAAGAACTTTGAATTTATAATTCTATACATTTATTCATGTGTATATTAATTTTTTATACTTTTTAGTTTTTTATGCTTCTATACTTCAAGTAACATAGAGTTTACACATTTAAAATATACAATTCACTTGATTCAGTATGTTCACAGTTGTATATCTGTCACTGCAATCAATTTTAAAATATTTTTATCACTCCCAAAATAAACATTAACCCACTGAATGTAGTTTTACTCTGTCAAGGTTGTTTTGACTATGTTGTTCCTATGGATTTCCATATAAATTTTAGGATCTACTTGTCATTTTCTGCAAAAAAACTACAGGGATTTTTATAAAAATGCACTGAATCTATGGATTCATTGGAGAGTATTTCCATCTTACTCATATTAAGCCTGTTGGTCTACGAATTTAGGATGTCTCTCCATTTTTTTAAATCTTTTAAAAATTTTAACAATGGTCAATGGATTGTACTTTTCAGAATAGAAGTTTTCTACTACTTCTGTTTGATCTGTTCCTAAGTTTTATTCCTTTTAGAATTTAGGGGGTTTTTTTGTTTGTTGGTTTGTTTTTGTTTTTTTTTTGAAACAAGATTTCACTATATGGTTCAGGCTGGCCTTGAACTTACATTGTAGCCCAGGCTGGCCTCAGACTCAAGCAATCCTCCTGCCTCAGCCTCCCAAGTGCGGGATTACAGGCGTGCACCACCACATCAGGCTACTTTTATTCTTTTGCATGCTATTGTAGAGAGAAATGTTTTATATTTTATTTTTAGTTTGTTCATTGACATCTTATAGAAATACAGTTGATTGTTATATGTACATTTAATTTTGAGACTCATTGAACCTAGGCCGAGGAAAAGCAAATGAAATTATGTGTATTATCTTTTCACATTCAAACCATTTTGCTTTTAAGTTCTAGGTTATATTTAAGAAAAATAAATGCAGAAAAAGCTTTTAATATAATCCAACAATCATTCATGATAAAAGCCCTACACAACACTGTAATAAATGGTCTCTACCTCAATGTAATAAAACTCATCTATGATAAACCAACAGCCAACATCATACTAAATGAACAAAAACTGAAAGCTTTTACTCTAAAATCATGAACAAGACAAAAATGTCAACTATCACTACTCCTATTCAATATGGTTCTGGAATCATTAGGCTGAGCAATTAGATAAAGAAAGAAAAGGAATAAAGATAAGAAAGGAAGAAGTTAAATTACCATTATTTGCAGATAACAAGATACTGTACATAGAAGACCCCGAAAAGTATACCAAGACTACTAGAGTTAGTAAGCAAATTCATCAATGTAACTGGATACACTCAAAAATCAATAACATTCTTGTACACAAGAAACAAACTCACTGAGAGAGAAATTACAGAAGTAACACCTTTCACAATAGCATCCAAAAAAATGAAATACTTAGGAATCAATCTACCAAAGGATGTAAAAGATCTATATATTAAAAACTATAGTATTGTGATAAAAGTGGTTGAAGAGGATCTCAGAAAACGAAAAGATATCCCTTGTTCTTGGATAGGAAGAACCAATATTGTGAAAGTGGCCATACTCCCAAAACTGTTATACAGATTTAGTGCAATCTCTTTTTTTTTTTTTTAATTTTATTTTAAAGAGAATAAAACAAAAGAGGGCAGTACAGAGCAGATCAGAACAGGACAACATAGGCAACACAGTACTTTACATTAAGACAACCGGACATCAGCAGTAGCTATCACAATATCTCTTACTCTGCTACAGTTGAGCATAGTTTCAAATACAATAATATCAAACATAACAAAATAGTATAAAGCCATGCATAGAGTGAAAGAATTACAGAGCTTTCTGAACCGAATAACAGAAAATGATCAATGGGTACTATAATATCTCATTTTTAATAGAAAAATTTTGTTTAAACTATCACCCATATTCAAATCCCAATAAGACACAATGTGATAGATAGAACAAATGGTAGTAGAAGAATAGAAGCATGGTAGGACTTCTAAGAAGGATGATATTAAATCAGCAATAGCTGTCATAATGTTTTGTTTTCTTCAAAACAGCTGTTCATATCATCACTCCTGATATAGTCAAACAAAACAGAATAAAACCATTCCAACTGATGATTGAAAACATTGAAAGGCTTCAAAGCTATGAGA
>PVJX010007804.1:0-69018 GCA_004027295.1 Dolichotis patagonum | reverse complement strand
TAGTTTTGAAATTTTTGTCTCTTACATTGCTTTCTTGTGATCCACTTTGCTCTGTTTTGTTGTGTTTAATTTTACCCTTTTGATATAATTGCATGTATATTTGCATGGGTAAGATGGATGACCATATTGCTGTTTTTGTCAGATCATGGAGCAGAACTGTTAATAGTCTCACTGTTTGAATGTCTACTTTACATGTTTTAACTTTGTAAATTGAACAACTATTTCCAAGAAGTCAGTATGTAATTTGTCAAGCAATAATTTCTTAGGTTTTTATGTTGTTGTTCTTTTCCTTTTCTCCTTGGAATACTGTATTGTTGGCTACCCTTTATTCTATTTTGTTTTGTTTTTTTTTCTCTTTAAATAAAATTATTAAAAAAAAAAACAATGGGAGAAAAGTAACTAAGACCCCCAACAATAAAGCCCAGGCCCTGATAGATTCACTACTGAATTCTACAAGAAATTTAGAGAAGACCTAAAACAACTACTACTCAA
The DNA here is from genome assembly GCA_004027295.1 of Dolichotis patagonum. Lineage (NCBI taxonomy): Eukaryota > Metazoa > Chordata > Mammalia > Rodentia > Caviidae > Dolichotis > Dolichotis patagonum. Next base: position 68,526 of record PVJX010007804.1, on the reverse strand, counting down.
ACTGTTTAATGAAATTGAAAGGGAAATAATACTCCCAAATTCATTCCTGGAAGCATGTAGTACCCTGATAATAAAATCAGAGACGGGCCCAACTAAGAAAGAGAGCTATAGGCCAATCATCCTAATGAGCATAGATGTAAAAATCCTCAGTAAGATAATGGCAAATAGAATGCATCAAGTCATAAGGTGATTACACATCATGAACAAGTATGATTCATCCCAGGAATGCAGCAATGGTTTAACATATGCAAATCAATAAATATAATACATCATATTAGTCAAGAACAAAAATCATATGATCATCTCAATAGATGCAGGTCAATGAAACAGATTAGAAGATTCAAAAACAACTCCAAACACATTCAGCTGCCTTACCTTTGACAAAAGAGCTAAACACCCTCACTAGAAAAGAAGACAGTCTTTACAATATTTCACGCCACTCTGAAGATAACAATATGCAATGTGTTGATTATTGTTATTCTCTTAATATCTTGATTTGAAATTCTTTTTTTCTTTTTAAAATAAAAAATAAAAGAAAGTTAGTCTTTTTAATAAACGATGCTGGAAAAACTGCATTTCCACATCCTCAAGATTAAAACTAGACTAATACATCTCACTACGTACTAAACAAAAATCAAAATTAATCAAAGATCTAAATATTAAAAATGGAACACTAACTCTGCTGGAAGATAGAATAGGTAGAACTCTGGAAGACATTTGTGTAGGCAAAGGCTTTATGAACAAAACGCAGATTACACAGGAAATATCACAAAGAATGAACAAGTGGGGTCTCATCTTATTAAAAAACTTTAGCACAGCAAAGGAAATCACCAACAAAGAGACAACATACAGTGTGGGAAAAAAAATTTGCCAACTGTTCTTCAGAAAAATAACTTGTATCCAGAATATATAAAGAACTAAAAAATATCAGATTTCCCAAATTTAAAGACCCAATCCAAAATTTACATCTGAAATGAAGAGACACTGCTCAGATGAAAGAAACAGAAATGGCAAATAAATATATGAAAAAATGTTCGACATCGCTCTTCTTTTGAGAGGTGCAAATTAAAATAATGCCGAGATTCCATCACCAGAAAGAATGGCTATTATCAAGAAATCAGTCAATAGCAAATGCTGGTAGGGCTGTGGGGAAAAAGAAACACTTTTCCACTATTGGTGAAAGTGTAGCCTGGTATGACCACTGTGGAAATCATTGTGGAGATTCCTCAGAAAACTAAAATTAGAGATTCCATTTGACTCAGCTATTCACCTTCTTAGTATCTTACTGAAAGAATTAAAAGTATCATACTGCAGCGATATATGCATACCTATGTTTACAGTGGCACAGTTTGTAACAGCTAAGTCTTAGAATCAAAAACCACTGCTGCTTGGTTTGGAAGGTGGTAATCAGGGAAGGAGCATGAACCCTATAACAGAGAGCTCAGCCTGGATGAACAAAAAAAATTTTTTTTTGTGCTAGGCATTGAACTCAGGATCTTGTGCTTGCCAGGCAGGCACCGTGTTGCGAAGCCATATCCCTGGCCCAGTATGGGTGAGAAGAGTGGAGAGGAAAACATCTTCATGCAAATAGCTGGGGAACATTAGTTAAAGTAGCTGCAAAGTAACCAATGGGAATTTTGTCTTTTAGGGTCTTGAAATGGGGAATTGGAGCAGCTTTTGGTCAATCTCAGAGGCTAGGTTGAAGTAGGGATTATTCTGTGGAGAATATTCTATAGAAGGACAAGTCCCTGAGTTTAGGCATTTCCTTCCATTTGACAACAGCTATTCTGTTGTTTCTTGCACTTCAGTTTTATTTTTCAGTCTTCTCATTTCATTACTATTATGTGCTAACAGGCTACCTGCTTGCTCTGCTCTTATTTGTTCAGTATGATTTGCATGTACAGTTACTAGTCAAGGACCTAGGAAGCTCAAATGAGAAAATACGCAGACAAACATGGGGGTATGGGACAGTCATAAGAATTGAGGTGTATAAGAAGCAGAATTAATTAATTAATTAATTTATTTATTTTGAGACTGGGTCTTGCTGTGTAGTTGAGGCTGGCCTGAAACTCATTATGTAGCACAGGCTGGCCTTGGACTCATGGCAAGCCTCCTGTCTCAGCCTCCTGAATACTGGGATTCCAGGCATGCTCCACCACACTCAAAAAAGCATAGCAGAATTCTTAATCATAGTCAGGAATCTAAAACTCTGTCACAATGGTTTTCAACAAGGGCTTCCTTCATATTAGAATCATCTAGAAAATACAAAATTCTGGGTATGGAGATATATGCCTGTAATTCCAGCATTCTGGGAGGTAGCAGGGCTACAAATTCTAGCCCAGCCTGGGTTAACTTCGTGACTTAGCTAGATTCTATCTCAAAATTTTTTAAAAAATTGTTTTTAGAAAGGGCTGGGGATGTAGCTTAGTGCAAAAACTGTGAGTTCAATCCCATCCTGAAGTAAACAAGCAAACAAATATAAAAATAAAAGTTAGAAAACCATATATATAATATATAGAGAGAGAGATGCTAGGGTTCCAAGAGATTTTCTAAATCAACATTACTGCAGTTAGGTCCAAGGTCTGTTTTTTTGTTTTGTTTTGCTTTTTTTTATTTTTTCAGATCCTGAAGCTGTTTCTAATACAAATTCCTGGTTAAGAACTACTTATTTAAGTAATAAACTAGAAATTATATAAATATAATTCTATATAAATATAAGAATATTTATGTAAGAGAAGAACAGGCAGTTTTTCTATAGTCTTACTGGTCTATAGAGAGGAATGTGTTCTCATATAGGAAAAACAGCACATTGAATCTAGCATCTACCTTCAGAAATCCATTTCAGTAGCTGTTCCCATTTCTTTTTGATTTGTCCTCTGTGAAGCAAAGCAAAACAAAGCAAAATCAGCTGCTGTCCTTATTTCTTATTGTTTATATATCAGGTCTTCACTATACAACTATTTTCAAACCTAAGAAAGAATGTTCATGTCATGGGTGAAACTAAATACGGTACAGTAAGTCCCTGACTGACCAACATTCCAGTTGCACACTTTCACAGATGTGAAGGGACCTCGCATTATGAACATTCATAGATGCAAACAAATTATGAAAGTAGCTCACATGTCTGCCAGGCATTGTCACAGTTGTGCTGCTGTATAGTTATGTACAGTGTGACAGTGTACAGTAGTACAATGCTCAATCTGAGCCCAGGATATCTGGAAGTAAGAGGAAGAGCTGTGGTGGTGTGTCAAAGGTGCATAAGACTCCTTGTTGGACTTATGAATGAAACTGACGTATGAACATTCCCCTGGAAAAGAACTTGTTAGTTAAGTTAGGGACTTGCTCTATTATTTCTGGCAGGTATAAGAACCAAGCCAGTATATTTAATGTAGTGTGGATTACATAGCAGAAACCCAGTACAGTCTTTCCACAACTTCTTAAAGCATCAGTTTTTGATTTGTTTGTTTGTTTGTTTGTTGCCTTTTTGAGACTGGGTCTCGCTGTGCAATTCAGGCTGGCCTTGAGCTCACTTTGTAGCCCAGGCTGATGTTGAACTTGCTGCGATCCTCCTGCCTCAGCCTTCCTGAGTGCTGGAATTACAAGCATGTGCCACCATGACCTGCTAAGCCTCAGTTTTTGAGAGACAATCATAAATCCTCTTATCTTTCTTCAGAGATATTGTTTTCTAAAATATGACTTTTTACTAATCTCTTCCTTGGTAGTTTGTGTATTTGCTGTCTTACTTAAGAAATCTTTCTTTGCACCAAGGTCATATTCACCTACATTTCCTTCTGAAAGTTGGATGTCTTTTAAAATTATCCTTGGTACCATTTTTCAAATTCCTGTTTGTTATTAGTCCTACTTTAGACCCAACATGTATAAAGTTCCTGTCCAATGTAGAGAAGGGGTTTCTGTAGTTTCCTGCCATAGTCTAGATAAAAGGACTTCAATGTAAAATAAAATAGGAATGTACAAAGAATTTAAATACCTACAAAATGTGTTCAAAGGAGATAGTGGAATAGTATAAGCTAATGGAAATATAAATTATCTTGAAGTCTTTGTATTTTCTCTCAATACCGAGGAGATAAGGCCTTAGCCTATGTGGTTAAGCATATCACATATTTGTCAAATGTGCTGCAGGGATATGCTTATCATATATCTAAGGCTTTGAAGATACCCTTGAACAAGTCACTTCACAGATCCATGCTAAGTGTAATAAAAATCCAACCACCTCAAAGGAAGAAATCTCTGGATGAAATTCCTGGAAAGTGTTACTGAAACCTGCTCTGACCTCCCATATCCACCTGTTCCCTTGAGTCCTTGAAGTGGCTGTTGGATTTCAAGCTCCAGCTCTTGCTTTGCTGCTTTGTGAACATTTATCACTTATTTTCTTCTCCTTGCCCCTAAGGTTGCCTTACATAGCCACTTGTGCCCACCTGGTATTGGCTTAGCTAACTTGTGCACTGTGACATAGCTCATCAGAATCAGGGGGCTACCATTTAGGATCCCCAATACCCTCTCAAGTTGATGAGAATAAGCTTCCAGCCATAACTTCGCAGCTCCTGTCTGCTAGAGACTATTGTTTATACAAGCAAAGCCAGATGACAACACTCTCCTCTTACTCCTGTGGTCTGATCGACAGTCATCCTAACAAAGGAGGCAACCCTAAGGGAATAAATGGTCTGCTTTCAAAGCCATGACCTGTGGTAGGCTCACCTTGGTGAGTAGAACTATATTCCTGTTACCTCATACCTCTGAGAGTTGGGTGGGACCAACAGATGATTTTCCTCTTCCTTAGCAACAACTTTTTGTGCTATATACTCTATGATGCAGGTTATGATGGGCCTCTGGATATAAAGATGAACCTGCATGGCTGATTTGGCTGCCTTGTCTGGCAAGGTATTTGTGTGGGAGAGAGTCCTTTACTTCCTACTACTCTCTGTACTTTCTTCCCAAGTTTGCCTCTTCAGTAAAAAGGCACAGTCTGATATTCTCTCTCCACTTCCAGATTCTCTACCCTGAGATGGCCCAGGAATCTGATGCCCTGACATCTTAGACACAACCGTTAATCACTGGCTCCATCTTTGCCATGCTGTGAACTCCCAAGTAGTTAGCATTCTAGAGCAAGGCAAGGTTTGTGTTTTGGAAGTTATTAAGTTGCACACATCTCATCTGTCACCAGAGTCCCTGTAACAGCCTAGGCCCTGGCCACTGTGGAATCCACTGAAACTTAGATTCAAGAATTGTGTGTCTGAAGTACAAAGAAAATTATAAAGAATGAATATAAAGGGACAAGGGAATGGCTCTCTTGCAATAGGCAAGAGGACCAAGGGAACAAGGGCGAAGGATGAGCAGGAGAGGAAGAGGAAATGAAAGGAATAATGATGTTCCATGTATGGGAACATAATAAGCAAAATTAATGTAAAGTATACACCATAACCTGAGCTAAGATAGATAATATCAACACATACAACAAAGGAGGAGGAGAGAGGAGGCGGGAAAGGGATTTAAAAAAAAGAAAAGAAGCTGTAATATGTACATGTAACCATTCCCCAAAATGATTGTAAACTGTGTGAATTGCAGACATGTACTAACAAGGAAGCCAGATAGAAAGAAAAGATGTAGGTCTGGAGTTTGTTTGTTTTCTTCACAGTTCCAGGTGGGCCATCAGCATTCTTGGTGTCTCCTCTCTACAGGTAAATTCAACCCATCCACACCCTGAGTTTCAGTTCTCTGCATGCCCCAGGACGCATTCCATCACTTGCAGATCGCAGTTCTGTTCTGGGCAAAAGGACTGGATCACTTCGGAGTGGCACCATCACTGTGGGGTCTCCTCAGTGGTTTTGTGCATCTTATGCCAGAAGCTAGCATGTGCCAGTGACCCAGATGAGTGAGTGGCCTTCTACCTCCTCAGAAAACTCCCCAAAGGAAGTAGAAAGGTGACTCACTGAGACTCAATAAATAACGCTTCCTCTGAGAGGAACCTGACTTAAGGTAGCCTTCTATGCACTCTTTAGAGCCACTAACCCTTTGTCATGCTTTTTGGCCGTGTGAGAAAAATGCGTATTATGCACATTGTGTAAATTTCCTATTTTTGATGTAATAAATTATAACAAATTTAGTGGCTGAAAATCACATAAACCTATTATTTTATAGTTCTAGAGGTCAAAAGTTCAAAATCTTTTCTCACTGGGTTAAAGTCAAGATGTCAGCAGGGCTAGTTTCTTCTGGTAACTCCATGGAAGAATTGTGTCTAGAGGCTGCCCACATATCTTTGCTTGTCAACCCCTTCTTCCATTTTCAAACTGCCATATGGCATCTCCCTGAACATTTATCCATGGCAACCAGCCTGGCAAAATTCTCCTCTTTTAATGATTATATGATTTGATTGAGTCTACCTGAGTAATTCGGAAAAATCTCTCCATCTTGAGACCTAAAATTTAATGAGACACTTGCTTTGAGTGCTTTTTTTGCAAGTCTCTCTTTGTTCTATAAAGTAACACAGATTCTGGATATTAGAGCATAAACATCTTTGAAAGGAGGTTATTTAGTCTATCATACATATTTTCATAGAAATATCAATAAACCAAGTTATTCACAAGCTAATTCCATTGCATAAGAGCATAATTTTTCCTATTGCATTTCTTGATTAAATAAGCTAATTATAAACTGTTGTTCTCTAGCATTTAGCTTAGTCCCTATGTATTATTAATGCTCAAGGGGACTTTGTTTGGAGAATAAGTTTACCCAGACTTGTGGAGAAAAGACACAAGTTTTGTCTATGTGTGTCGGGGATGAAGGAAGGCTCATGGGAGTAGATAAGATAACAGGCTGCATCAGTTATCAGTTATTGGACAAGGTGATCTGACTGAGTGTGATGGCTGATGGAGAAACCAACTTCTGAGGCCAGGAACTTGGAGTAACAGGAAAAGTTGGAGATTTGGTGACCAAACTGCTAAAAACAATTGTGCTGGAGAGGCAGATCTGAAGAGTAAGAGCCCCCACCTGCTTGGAACTTCTAGTGCTAGAAAATGATTTTCTGACTGCTGCGTCTTTTCATTTCTGGTAAAGTGTTGTTGAAGTCACCAACTATAATAGTAGATTCATCTACTTCTTGTCGTTATATCAGCTTTTGCCTTACATATTGCTAAGAGCCTCACGTATTGCTAGGGACATGTGCATCAAAGATAGTTCTGCCTTCTTAGAGAACTGACCCCTTTCTCTTAGGTTAAAGAAGAATTAAAAAAATAGGGATGAGGATGTGCTCACTGGTAGAGTACCTAGCATGTACAGGGGTGGCTTCACCCACCCCTGTACAGAACTGTCAAAAAAAGAATAAGAAAAATAATGCAATCCATCTTCTTATTGCCCATAAATTTCCTTGCTTTAAAGTGAACTTCCTTTTTATTATTTATTATTCAAAGTGCATTTCCTTTTTATTAATGTTAGCTTGGTAAACTTTTCCTTTTCTATTGCTTATAATCTATATATGTCTTTATGTTTAAATTGAATTTCCTGGAGACAATGTATGGTTGAGTCTCATTTTTTAACCCACCTTGACAATTCTGTCTTTTAACTAGTGCATTTGGATAATTGACATTCAAAGAGATTATAGATAGAGTTGGACTAATTGTCTACCATATTTATTGCCCTTGTTTTTTATTTCCAATTTTATCTCTCACTCTTTTCCTGCCTTTTTTTTCGGTATTAATTGAGTTTTTTGTATGATCACATTTTTTGTTTTCTGAGTGTATCAGATATATGTATAATATATATAATATAGTTTTAGTTTTTTAGCAATTGCTCTAGAGTTTGCAATACACATTTAAAACTAATCCCAGACTACTCTCAAATCATACTATGTCATATCATGGGGAGTATGAACACTTTGTAACAACAAAATAAGTCTAATTCCTCTCCCAACTCTTATGTTATTGCTGTCTTCATTTCACATATATACATATGTATTTATATTATATTTATATTTATATATTAAATTATATTTGTATTTATATTACATAAGCACATACAATTAAATAGTTATTAATATTATTATTTTAAGCAAACTGTGGTCTCTTAGGTTAAATAATTTTTTAAAAAATAGGACTGGGGATATAGCTCATTGGTAAAGTACTTGCCTCACAAGTACAGAGTTGGGTTCAATCCCCAGAACTGCCAAAAACAGAATAAGAAAAATAAAGTTAGTTATGGTGGAATGCACCTGTAGTTCTAGCTACTTGAGAGGCTGAGACAGGAGGATTACTTGAGTTCAGAAGTTTAAGGCCAGTCTTGGCAACATAGCAAGAGTCTGTCTCAAAAAGAGAAAAATCAGAAAAATAAATTTTTAAATTTTATTTGTTTTTTGATGTCTTTCTTTTCTTTATATAAATCAGAGTTTCTAACCAAAGTATTCCATTGCTTCTCTCTGGAGAAATTTTAATATTTTTTGGTAAGGCAGGTCTACTGACAATAAGTTTCCTCCATTTTTGTCTAAGAAAGAATTTCTCCTTCACTTTTAAAGAACGATTTCACACACTTCAAGTTCGTAGCCTCCCCCACTCTTAATATGCTTGTGTGGATTCTAGGGAGAGTCAGAAGTAATTCTCCTCTTTGTTGTATAATTCTCCTCTTTCTGTAGGTTGTTCTGTAGGTAGAATGATCACTCACTGCCTTCTGGCTTCTGTGAGGGCTTTAATCTTGGGTCTTCTGTGGTTTGAAAATGATACAGGTAGGTAAAGTCTTTTGGAGGCATTTATCTTTCTTGGTGTTGTCTGAGCTTCCTGAATCTGTAGTTTGATATCAGACATTAATTTAGAAAATTCATCATTATTGCTTCAAATATTTTTTGTTTTCTCTACCTTCTCATTGTGGTATTCCTATTATATGTATGTATACCTTTTGTACTTGCCCCTAGCTCTTGAATATTTTGTTCCTTTTCTTTTTCTATGCTTTGTTCTCTTTGATTTTCAGTTTTGGAGGTTTCTACTGATGTATCTTAAATTCAGGGATTCTTTTCTAGCCATGTCCAGTCTACTACTAAGTCGATCAAAGGCCTTCATTCCTGCAACAGTGTTTTTATGAATCTCTACTAATATTTTTAGGACTTCTATTTCTCTGTTTATATTGCCCATCTGTTCTTGCATCGTGCTGGCTACTTTATCCTTTAGAGCTCAGCATTTTAATCATAGGTACCTTAAATTCCCTTTTTGACAATCCCAACTTCCCTATCACACGTGACTTTGACATTTGCTCTGTCTTTCAAATTATAGTGTGCCTTAAATTTTTTATAACTTCTTTTGATAGCTAAACATGATGTATTATACAAAGAGAACTGTGGTAAGTAGACCTTTAATAATGTGACAGAAAGGACTAGAGAGAATTCCCTGGTCTTAGGATGAGGTTTTAGTGAGTCTGTGTCTCCGGACTGCAAAGTGTCACTTAGTGTTTTTCTCCCCAGCAAGGTGAGGCAGGATTTCTAGATTTCCAGGTGTTTTCTTTCCCCTGGGTCAGTTCAGCTTTAATGAAATATAAGCAGGCTAAGCTCTGGTTGGTCAGTTTTCCTGAGGACAAACCTTGTTAAGAGGGCTCTGCCTTACAGGCTTTCCCAGCATATGGGAATTTTTACAGTGGTTCCTACAGGATTTCTGCTCGGATGAGTTCTGTGAATCCATCTGTTTGTCCCTTCTCCCCACCAATTTGGGACAAAAGTTTACCCTGTAACCCATTTGTTCAGTTTTTCACTTGATCGGATGGAATGGTGATTTCCAAACTCTTATATGTGAGACATGAAACCAGACCTCTCCAGCTGTCTTTTAAATTTCATCTTTTCAATGTTTTATCTGTCATTGCTATGTGTTTAGATGCCCAAAGTATGAACATATAATGTCAACTTTACTGTATAGCATTTACATTTTTCTCTATAACTTTTGTATGTTTAAATTTCCCCATAATGTTAGCCTACGGCTCCCAAAAGTTTTTCTGCTATAGAACTTTAAAAGTTCAGTTATTCTTGCAAGTTCCCCTTTCATACTGATTTCTCAAATATGTTATTCCCCGTCCTTAAATTGGGTGCATTTTTAAAATGTTCAAAATGAACTTGTTATTCTCTAAAGAAACAAACTTAAATACGAAATGCCACATTACCACATGCCTTCTTAACTTTAAGACAGAAAAACTTGGTAAGGTGAGGCAGGAGGATTGCAAGTTGGAGCCCAGCCTAAGCAAACTATGAAGAACTTACGTCAAATTTTTAAAAAAGGATGGGGTTGTGGCGGAGAAGGAGTGGTAGTGCTTTGGTGGTGTAGCTCAGTGCGAAGGGCCTGGGTTCAGTCATGTTATTAAATAACTTACAAATAATAACTTGTCCAATTTGGCATATCAGACATCTGGCAAAATTAGGTCCCCACTCTTCTCTTGCCCAACTGAATCCTACATCCTCAAGAAATGGTCCTCCTGGGGGTTATCTCTTTAATATTTCTTTTGGAAACTTTCCTTGTTTTAACAACCCCAGACTTCATGCTCTACCTTGTCATCCTTTTCTCAGTTGCTGCTGTCCTTCTTTGAGTACTTTTTCTTTTAAGTTGAGGCTCTTTTCAGTTCTCATCTGTTTTTCCATCACTGAAATATGGAAAGGCTCTGAGATTATACATGAATGGTGGCTGGACCTCGTTCTTGCAGCAAGTGTAACCTGTTTGCCTCTCTGCCCTATTGTCCCAGCAGCAATCCCAGAAGTTATATGTCATTGAACTTCATAGCCCTTGGCCAAAAATATGGAAACATGAATTACTGAATTAACTCCATCATTTGTAGTCTGACTTTTAATAATAGTTTCACAATTTGTCATCTAGTCTCCTTATCTCTCTCCATTTTTGTTCTTAATCTGACACCTCTCCCATGCCATGATATAAACCAAAAACTCTCACTACTCTATTTTTACAGGTAGTTGTATTTTTCTTCTCATTATATTTATGAGTTTGCATTGTGCATTATGAACCCCAGTTGGAGCTTTTTTATATGCCTTAAATACTTGCTACTTTATGTCTTGGTTTTGCAAGAGTGAGATCATATGTTTCGCTGTAATTCAGCTGAGCCTTTGAATAAGTGCTTCTTTCATCTTGTTCTACATTTTAAATGTATTTCCTGTTGGCTCATGTTCCTTACTCCCTATGTTCCTTAATTTTTTCTCCTTTGCCTCACATTCATATGGAAATGCTCATCATATTGATGTAGATTAACCTAACAAGTCAGTCTCTCCTTCCTGTGAGGAAAAAACCTGACATTCACAACTTGAAGGAAAACATATTTATTTTGCATCACAATTTTAGGGGTTTTAGTCATGGTCATCTGGCTTCAAGACAGAAGCCTCATAATAGAAGAGCATGGTGGAGGCAAGCTGCCCAACTCATGGCATTTGAGAAGCAGACAGAGCATGAAGAACCAGAGAAGTGGCTCAGGGACCCAATTAGTTCCCAAGGTCATGTGCCCACAACCCACTCGAATCACTCAGCAGTGCGCTTTACTTAATTCTTAGATGCCTCTCTAGACAGTTAAGATTAACCACCACATCTCCATATTAAGAGTTCCCTTCCAGTGACTTGACTTGTCCCTCCTCCTCTTCTCATTGTTCCTGATCATTTGAGGCCTAGTCTCCTACCTGAACTAACTCCTTCAGTGTCCACCCATTGCGTATTATTTTGCCATAACAATGAACACTTAAATTTCAACAACCATAAACTGAACTCTGATGGATTTTAGCAATTAAAGTGATTCATATGCCAAAAGAACTAAAAAGTCCAAGGTAGGCTAGTTTTGGGGTTGATTTAATTTAGTAGTTCAACACATCATCAAAGACCTAGATTCTTTACCTTTCTCTGTTCTTTTATTAGTCCTAATGGCTTCATTACAAACCTATCTCTTCAGGGTAGCAACATGAATACAGAAATCTAGATTCTATGTATGTACACTGTCTCCAAAGAGGACAGAGTATCCTATTTGGTGGTTTTCTCCAAGAAGTGAAAAAATTTCTTCCCCAGAATCCCCAGTCAACTCAGTGGACAAAATTAGGCAGATACCCTTTATGAACCATCATCTGTGACCAAGAAATGACCTATACTAATTGGCTTAGGTCTGGGTCACATGAGTCAGGGACTGTGGAAAGAGGGATGGGATAACCTGGTGGGCTTAAGTCAGAGACCATTCCTAGAGATGGGAGAGAAATAGACATCTTACCAAAAGCCTAGAAACCAAGGAAGGAAGACAGTGGACATGGATGCTGACTAGGCAAGTAAGAAATACACATTATGCGTCTATATGGTTACTTCAAAAATTCAAATAAAGCACCGTTTTAATTTTATTGCCCTGTTTTTGTAGCCTAATCTGTTTCTAAGGGTCTAATCTGCTCTACCACCTGTTTTCATAAAGTTTTAATGAAACACAGCCATGATCATTTCTAAAATATTGTCTATGACTTATTTCACAGTATAATGAAAGAACTAAGTAGCTATATGGTCAATAAAATTTAAATTATTTACTATCTAGCCTGTTCAGAAAAAGTTTGCTGACCTCTGGCCTAGAAGACAACATCTAAACTCATCCTAGATTTAAAGCCTTCTGCCATTTATCTTCACTTTGCCTACCTAACTTTATTAGCATTCCTTACTTTATAGGTGCAATAATCTGATAAGATAGTTTATTCACCTATCCTAAAGATTGCACATTGTTCACATTTCTGTTTCATTCATGCCTTAGCTAACCTGAATGCTGTCCTTCAATCCTATGTGTCTTCAAGTTCATGAAGACTTTATTATCTTTACCTGTACTAGAACCTTTTTTCCTATATTTATTGCTACTATCACACTCCAAGGCATTTTGAGTCTGTGTATGTTTTGTAAATATGTCACATGTATCTGTTAGAATTTAGATATGATATGTCCTCCAAGGCATATTTGTCAGGGGTTTGTTCCCCAATGCAGCAGTATTCAGAGGTAAAGCTCTGGGAAGTGATAGAATTATGAGGGCTCTAACTTCATCAATGGATTAATCCATTACTAATTATTAATTCATAAGTCATAGCTCAATGAAATTACTAGGTGGTGGAGCCTAATTGTATAGAACAGGTATCAGGAGCATGACTTTGAAGTGTATATTCTATCCCTAGGCCCTTCTTAGCTGGCTCTTACTCTCTCTCTGCTTTCTGGCCACTATAAGATGAGCAGGTTTCCTCTGCCACAGTCTTCCACTATGATCTTTCTGTTTTACCAGAGCTAGTTGACCATGGACTGAAATCTCTGGAACCATGAGCCAGAACAGATCTTTCCTTATTCAGGTTGTTTATGTCAGGTATTTTGTCCTAGCAATGGAAAACTGACTAATGTGGTATATACCTTATCTAATTAAATGAAGATTAGAGTCTTAATAATATAAGATTTTTTTGGTATTTCTTAGTAGAATATCAAGTAATGATGGGCACAGAGCAGGGACATAACTAACATTTTACTCATCCTGTCATATTCTACCTCATACATATCCAGAATTAGTCCACTCCTCTACAACTCCACAAACTAATCTGAGCTCCAATTTCTCTCTTGTAGCCTAAACCTATAGTCAACTGAGCTCCTTGTGCCTGATTTTTCTTTTTTCTGTACCTAGCTTCAGATTGACACTATGTATTTACGTAACATAATGTTACTCTCCTACTTAACATTTTTCACTTTTATAAGTTTTAGAAAAGAACTTGTGATTGGTCTCTGCCTAAATCTCCCAGTTTAGCTCCTTCTACTCATCAGTGGTTACTGTGCTCTGGATCTCAGTGTTCCCTCTGCCTGCAGTGCTCTTCCGGAAGGTCATGAATGCCTGGCTCCTTCTCAGGATTCAGCTCTCATCTGTCTCTTCCTTGCTCCATGATCCAATGTAAACCAGCTCCCCACTCCCTCCTCACTCTATGTTGCACAATCCAGTTGTGCTTTCTCTGTAGCCCTGATCTCAACCTCGATATGCCTTGTTTGCCATTTCCCCTCTGAACATGAGCTTTGTGCAAGTAGAGACTTGGTCTAATTTTTCCAGGTCCTAAAATGTTGTAGAGTATAGAGGTACTACCAGCTCTTATGGAATAATTGAACCAAACCATGCATAGATTTATTTTATTTTGAAATAGAAAAAGAAAGCTTCTGTCCACTGTCATAAAAATGTATTTACTAAGTGCTATGGCTTGGATGTGATTTGTCCTCCAAAGGTTCATGTGCTAAGAACTTGGTCCTCAATGCAATGGAGTAAGGTGGGGCCTAGTGGGAGATAATTAGGTTGTGGGTACACCACACACATGACTGGGTTAAGGCCATTAGCAGGAGTGTGTCAGGCCTCACAGGACTGGATAGTTCTCTCAAGAACAGTTATTATAAAGGGAGGCTATCCCCATAAGTTTGGGCCTTCTGAATGTGGCTCATTCCCTTTTCACTTCTCTACCATGTTGTAATATATCCTGGTTGTGAGACTGGGATATTCTCACAGATGCCAAGTCCATGCTATTTGGACATCCTGGCCATCAGAATCATGAGCCAAATAACCTTATTATTTTATGAAGTACCCAGCTTCAGCTATTTTTTTATTTTTATTTTTTTTAGTATTTTTTAAAATTTTATTTTAAAGGGGGTAAAATTAGACACAACAAAACAGAACAGAACGGGACATAAGAAAGCATAAATTTCAAAGCTAGACAACCAGAGATTTTCACTATCTGTCACATTGTCTCTTGTTTTCTTCCAAATGGTTGTCCTCATCTTTGCATATGGAGAGCTCATTCTAAATAACATAGCCAATCTTTTCACAAGATGTGTAGTTCACTGGTTCCCACTTGCTAAGGGGGGGGGCATGGGACAGGGGACAAGATGACATGAGATGTTTGATTCTCAGCCCGCACGCCACACAGCCACCCCCCAGAGAGGGGAGGAGCTCCTTGTTCTCCTGGCACCCCGAGTCAACTGCATGGTGCAGGTCTCAACTCGCCAGGGTCTCTCTCCTGCGGGCCGCAGAAAGTCTGCCACACTCACCTGCTATTTCTTTCTGATGAATTGACCATTCCATTTCCAAAGTTCTGAAATGGCCAACAGACCACAGAAAGAATTCTCTTTAGGCTCCTGTTTGAAACCAGCAGCTATAGCAATCTGCTGGGCTTGCTTCAGGG
The DNA here is from genome assembly GCA_004027295.1 of Dolichotis patagonum. NCBI lineage: Eukaryota > Metazoa > Chordata > Mammalia > Rodentia > Caviidae > Dolichotis > Dolichotis patagonum. The sequence continues at coordinate 53,348 of PVJX010007804.1, read as the reverse complement.
CCACTATTTTTTTTTATAGCAACATAAAATGAACTAACACTAAGCGCCTGTTTACCACTTTGGGTTTTGAACAAAGAAACTGCACTTAGAGATTGCATTAGCTTCCAAGAGCTCCCATAACAGAATATCACAAACTGACTGGCTTAAAAAACAAATACATATTACTTCCATTCTGGAGGTCAGAAATTCAAAATCAAAATGTGGGCAAGGTTTGTTATACCTACTACTACAAGGTTAGACTTTAAGGGAGAAATCATTTTATTCCTCTCTCTTAGCTTTTGATGGGTGCCAGCAGACTGTGGCATTCAGTGATTCATTCACACCTCACCAATCTTCACCTCCATCTTCATATTGCCTTTTTCTATGTGTCTCTGTGTGTCCCGCTCTGTTGCTTCTAAGGACAGTCACTGGTGTTACAGTCTACCCTAATCCAATAAGATCTCATCTTGAACCATAACTGTTTATACCTGCAGTAATTGTATTTCCAACCCACTATAGAGTTTTATAATGCAACACAGAAACTTACAATCTACTCTTGCTATAGCAGTGCACATGGTTGGCTTTGGGTGCCAGCAATCATTCTTTGTTCCCAGGAGCACTCAATTTCCTCTCCTGCTTAGTTGACAGTCTTCGTGGGGATGTGAATCAGTATTTCTCATCCCACCAAATGAAAGCAATACACGTGACTAGGGTAGGACAACTATAAATCTGTGAATGCACAAAATATCTTCACCAGTCTGGGAGCTTGGAACTTTTCACCTTGAGTAGAAGCACATAAGATTGGGGGAAAATGGAAATATGTACACTGGAGCAGCAGCACCCAGATCACATTCTGAAGTTGTTCTTGCTGCCTGGACTCCAGTAGCTGCCTGTCTTCCTGTCCTGTGTCCAGCCATGACCCTCCAGGTTCCCATCTATCCTATGACTTCCTGGCTAGCACTGTTGAAGTTCATTGCTTAAATTAGCCAGAAACTATTCCTATCATTTGCATCCAAGGAAATTCGACTATTACACAGATACAAGATTTTTTTTCTGCACTGTCGCTGTTTTGCATATTCAGCTCTGCATTCTGACATGCTGAGTTTACTACTATATGAGATACTACCTTCAAAATGTCAATTTCACCCCAAACCCATAAATTAGTGTAATTACAAGACAGCCTGTTAGCATTATTATTAATTTATTTATAACCTATCTTATTCCCAAAGAACTTTGTCATGTTGAATTCTCCTACAAAGACCCAGTAAAAAAAGTACATTTAAAATAAGGTAAAAAATATGAGACAAAGGGAGAATAAGGACAGAAAAGTGAGAAGGAGCCTGGAGAGAACCTAATCCATGAAGCAGTTACTATGAAGGCTAGACAACAGGTAAAGGAAAGATGCAATAATACGAGGGGTCTACAGGCTACAGTTATTATCACGATATGTAGCAACAATATTTTATACTTTAAAGAGGACCTTCTCTTTACATTAAAGTGGAACCAACAACAACAACAAAGTGGGACATAAGACCATTAAGTAGCTTTCCAAATGAGAACTGCCTGAGTAACAGAAAAATGTGTTTGCTTAAAGCGTTTGTTATTAAAGATGATGAAACCCCTGAGGTATCTGCTTTTATTTTAAGTTCTTTTTCTTTCTCCACTCTCCCTGCTTCTTTCTCCCTTCTTACTTTCCTCCCTCATTCCTTCTTTCCTTCCTCCCTTCTTTCCATCCTCTCTTCATTAATATTTACCCAAAAAGTCTTTAAGCTGTCGTGGTTTATTTTTTAAATGAATGATTACTTACTTTGTTTTACACAATGGATGGATCTTGGATACACATTTTGTAATCTGCTTTTACAAACTGAAATATTCCAAATAGAATAAGGTAACTAACTATTTTTAAAAACACCTATCCTTAATCTGTGTAAATCAAACATTATTTTCTTTTTTGTCATTGTAGTGACATGGCGCTTTCATATATTACAGAAATATTGGTTCCTCTCTTGCAGCTTTTCTAAACTGAAGCCCAGATTTTAAATGCAAACACTGAATAAAGATATAGCTCATACATAGTAACATAGTAAACACAATCACAAGCGACTGAGCATCATTATTATAAGGACAATTTTCCCATTTTAATATTTATTGCATTTCCCCCATCACACATTTTCCAAAAAGGATTGAGGCAACTATTGAACACATCACAAGTGCCATCTAGTGCTTTCTTTGAAAATAACTTTTTTTCCTTCAGAAACAAGAACAAATGAGATATATAACACTTGTGCCCTTAGGTCAGAGCAGGCTTAAACAGCTCTACTTGCTTAAAAAAAAAGTCTATGCTTGGTCAAAAAATTTTTGGAAGAATTTAAGATTGGGCATGGTGATGCATGCCTGTAATCCTACCACTCTGGGAGACTGAGGCAAGAGGATCACAAATTTGAGTCCTACCTGGGCAACTTAGCAACTTAGTGAGGCCCTGTCTCAAAATTAAATGAAAATAAAAAATAAGACTGAGGATGTAGCTCAATGTGAAGGCCCTGGGTTTAATTCCTAGTACTTAAAAGAAAAAAAAAGAGTTTTGTCATCATTTTCCTTGACAACAGTCAGATCTCCCTACTTGCTTTTAATGTTAAATAGATATAGATGAAATTAGTTAAAAGATACTGAAGAAGTGGGAAAATAAAGTAAACCATTTCACTTAGGAAGAAACAGCAATCCTTTCTTTTTTAAAATGTTATTTAAAGAGAGAAAAAAGAAAAAAACCAACAAAACGAAACAGAAAAAAGGGTAGCAACAATACAGAATTTGAAAGGAATAAAAGAAAACAATAAAAAACACTAAGAAATCACTACTTGGTAAATTACATACTGTCATTACTGGAAATAGTTGTTCAAGTTACAGAATTAAAGCGTACAAAGTAGGCATTCAAACAGTGAGACTGTTAACAGTTCTGCTCAGCGATCTAACAAAAACAGTAATATGGTCATCTATCTTACACACTTAAACATACATGCAGTTATATCCTTTAGAGCACTTTCTTTTCCTCTCTTTTTTACAGTAGCAATTACACATTTTGGGTTTTATTACTCCTACAGTTCTTATTACTTTTTACACTAGAGACACAATGTGATTTTATAAGTATGATTCTTATTTATTTCACTAATGAGGATAGTCTCAAATTGTCTCCATTTCCCTATGAGGGCCGCAAGATCATCCTTTTTCATAGCTGAGTAATATTCCATTGTATAAAAATACCACATCTTTTTCATCCACTCTGCAGTTAATGGGCATCTTGGTTATTTCCAAGATTTAGCTATTACAAGTTGCACTGCTATAAACATGGGTGCACATATATCACTATGATATGAACTTTTCATTTTCTGGGAAAATACCCAGGAGGGGAATAGCTGGGTTGAATGGAGTTTCCAATCCTAGTCTTCTGAGAATTCTCCATACTGATTTCCATAGTGGTTGCCCCAGTCTACACTCCCACCAACAGTGGAGCAGTGTTCCTTTTTCCCCACAGCCTTGCCAACATTTGTTATCAGTTGATTTCTTGATGGCAGCTATTCTTTCCAGTGTGAGATGATACCTCAATGTTGTTTTAATTCGCATTTCTCAAATGACCAGTGATGGTGAACATTTCTTCATGTATTTCAGCAGTCCTTTCAAGAAGCATTTTTTTTTTCTACTAGAGAAGCTGAGGCAGGATGGCAAGATTGAGGCCAGCCTGGGAAACTTAGACTTTATCTAAAATAAAAACTAAGGGGATGCAGCTTCGGGGGTAGAAGCCTTGGATTTGATCCCCAGTACTATTAAAAATTTTTTCTTCCAGCTCCCAATAGCAGCTGACATCTCAGCAGCTGCTGTTTCAGGCAGAAAGACAGCAGCAGCAGCAGCAGCAGCAGCAAACAAAGGCTTCTGTTATAGGACTCGGGTCTCGTGTGAAGCGAATACACAGTTTGGTCCCGTCCTCAAGAAGCTTAAATTCAACCTGAAAAGAGGAAGAATAAGAAAGAAGACAGGATGAGGAGATGAAGTTGGTATGTGATAATAAAACAGCAATATTTGGTAAAAGCCTTCACCATTTCCCCCATTCAGAGACACCCGAATCTTAGAACCGTTCATACTCTTTTAACCACTCTTGGTCCTACAAGGTCCTCTTGTGAAATAGCTTCCTGATAGTTCTCTTCCCCTTCTCTATCATGGGTTTATTTTTCTCTTCCTCCTTCCTGGAAAATTGCAACACATGCCCACACGCTTTTTTTTTTTTTTTTAATTTTAAAAGGGAGTAAAATCAAACACAACAAAACAGAACGGGACATAAGAAAGCATAAACTTCAAAACTAGACAACCTGAGATCTTTACTATCTGTCATATTGTCTCTTGTTTTCTTCCAAATGGTTGTCCTCATCTTTGCATATGGAGAGCTCATTCTAAATAACATAGCCAATCTTTTCACAAGATGTGTAGTTCACTGGCTCCCACTTGCTAGGCAGAGGGGAAGGAGAGGGGGAACATGGGACTGGGGACAGGATGACGTGAGATGTCTGATTCTCAGCCCACATGCAGTCAGGATCAAAGTCACCCCCCAGAGAGAGGAGGAGTTCCTTGTTCTCCCGGCACCCCAAGTCAACCGCACGGTGCAGGTCCTGATGCACCAGGGTCTCTCTCCTTCAGGCCGCAGAAAGTCTGCCACACTCTCAGCTGCGCCAGAGAGTGGGGGAGTTCCTTGTTCTCCCAGCACCCCGAGTCAACCGCACTGTGCAGGTCCCGATGCGCCAGGGTCTCTCTCCTTTGGGCTGCTGAAAGTCTGCCACACTCTCATCCGCCCTCAGAGAGGGGTGGAGCTCCTTGTTCTCCTGGCACCCTGAGTCAACCGCACTGTGCAGGTCCTGATGCACCAGGGTCTCTCTCCTTCGGGCTGCCGAAAGTCTGCCACACTCTCAGCTGCCCCAGAGAGGGGGTAGTTCCTTGTTCTCCTGGCCCACACCCTTCAACTTCCTGCCTTTCCTCCTCCTCCTCCTCCTCCTCTTTTTCTTCCTTCTCCAGTCCTTTGATCATCTGCCTCTGTAATATTTTCAACTTTTTTCAGCAATTTCATTTTGTTAGCTATTCCATCACTTATGACTATTCCTCCCTTCCCCTTTTTACCTGGCAAACTGACTGGAGGGGCACCACATTCTCCTCCAATCTCTATCAATTTTTCTTTCATCTTGCTGCACAAGTTATTGAAACTTCTTTTTTCTGCTTTTAGTGTTTGTTTCATTGTTTCATGGATCACTAGTTTCCCTGTTTCATGGATCACTAGTCTCCTTAATTTTCTCTGTTTTGCTGCAAAATATATTCCAGCAACTTCCCCACAACACACATGGGGAGGTAAATGTACCAAGTCCTTGCATGTCTTAAAATGTTCTTAGCTTATGAAAACTTCATTGTATTTTTTTTTTTTTTTGGTACCAGGGATTGAACTCATAACCTTTCGCTTGCGAGGCAGGCGCTTAAACCACTGAGCTAAATCCCCAGCTACTTCATTGTATTTGTCTGAGCAAATACTGTAGCGTTCTAGTGTATAATCATGTTGACGAGGGCTGGGGTGAGCACAGTGGCTGTCTTGCCTAGCCTAGCATGCATCAGTCCCTAGGTTCACTTCCCAATACCTTCCCCAAAAGTTGCACTGCCACACAACCTGCATTTTAGTATCCATGTTGCTAATAAGAATTCTGATATCAAACTGACTCTGATTTTTGTAACATAGATGATTGTTTCTATTTTATGAAGTGAAATCCTGACAACCCATTTTCCATGTCTAAAATTGAGCTCCATATACTGGGGATTGAACTCATGACCTCATGCTTGCCAGGCAGATGCTTGTGCCATTGAGCTAAATCTCTAGTCCCTATATTTTGTTTTTTAATGCTGATGAATGAATGAGACACATCAGAGCCTGACTTTGAAAATACAGAATTTCATTAGCTTTTTAAAAGTCTAATAAAAGATGAAAAAGATTTTTCTTCTCTACTGCAACTGCAGAGAGAGAGAGACGTCTATATTTTGAAACCTGGTAAATGATCCAGTAAGGTAAGGTCTAAATCAGAACTCTCTTAAGGGTTTCAGTCTTGCTGGGCATGGTAGTGAACCCCTATAATCCCAGCACTTGGGAGGCTGAGGCAGGAGGATTGTCATGAGTTTGAGGCCAGCGTGAGCTACATAGTGAGACCCTATCTCAAAAACCAAAAAATAAAAATGTCAGCCTTTCCTTGTGTGACATGAAGTTGTGTGTAAATATGCACAGTTGCTACCAGCTTGTTCTTTTCTCTTAATATAAATCTAACATTGCAATTATTATCTGAACAAAGGAGTCTTTCAGATTTTAGAAATTGTTGCCGTGTTGTGTGAACATATACTTCAATGACACTTATAATTCTGACTTACAGTTTTACTAGTTGATTTGTTGTCCTGGTGATAGTGTTATAATTGATACTTGTGTCCCCAAGAGACATAAACACTGGCAGGGTTGCTGAGTCAAATCAGAAAAGGATTCTTATTTCTCTATCGTTTCTGTGTACCTAATGGGCAAACACATAAGAGCTAAGAGTCCTTAGCATAACAAAGAGTTGAACAGTCTTGTGTTCTTCAAACTTCCACATAGATATCCAGTTGCTTCCCTACCAGGGACCATAGTGACAGCATTTCACATCAAGTTGACTCATGAGATTTTTCAGTTCTAACACCTAGGCCCTATTCCCAACATAGTGCCTTTTCTGTATGAGTTACAGCATGTATCTTCTCAGTGCTTTTCAGGAACTTTGGGAGTTGGGGGAAGAATGTTTGACAGCAATATAAAAGCCAAAGTGGTAGTTTGTTAACTAAAAGGAAGAAGAAGGAGAAGGAGAAGAAGAAGGAGAAGAAGAAGAAGAAGAAGAAGAAGAAGAAGAAGAAGAAGAAGAAGAAGAAAGTTACCCTCTCCTCCTCCCTTCTTCCTTCAGACATACACCAAGGTCCAGTAAGACAATTTCTCAGATACTCTTCTAAGTATGTGAAAATCCTCCTACCAAAACCAAAAGTATTTTCTATATTACCATGGTATGAAGTCTTTATTAAAACATATGATATAGAGTAATATTGTAGACAGGAAAATTTCCTAGGTCCATTGAACCTCCATGTCATTGTTGAAAGTGACCTAATAGACAACAGGTAAACAGAATGGAATTCAGCCCAGAAATAGACCTGCTCTAGAGGATCACTTAATTCATCACAAAGATGCCAGTGAAATTTGATTGGGGGAAATAAAGAGCCTTTGATTAAATGGTGCTGGTTCAAAAAATATTTGCATATTAAAATTGGAGAGAGGTTATCAAATTATTCACTAGGAAGCATGCACTAATTTAGATTCTCACCAATTTGGTTGAAGAGTGCTTCGAGTTCTCTTTGTGTGAACGTTCAAGCTTGAAAAGGTTAGATATTCTGTTTCCTGAGCAAAGTCCTCCTTCTATGTGTGTATATAATGTTCAAAATGTGCGTTATCTGAATGAGTATTTATTGAGTGCCCTAAACACACTACGAACTGCTCTTTGCCCTTGTGGTTGGGTTGGAAGCAAAGTACCATGCTTACTTCCTTGGGATTTACATTCTTGTGGGAGAAGACAGACTATGAAGAGGTAATAATAATAATAATAATAATAGTGTATTCTATGATTATCAGCTGTATGAAGAAAAATCTGTCAAGTGAAAGATAGAGAAAGAACCTGGGAGTAAGGGGTCAGTGGATATAGGGCTTCCATTTGGAGTGGAAAATGTTCTGGAGCAGATGGTGGAGATGGTTGCACAACATCATGAATATACTAAATGCCATATGACTGTAAACGATAAAAAGAATTTGAGCTGAGTGTGGAGGGCACATCTGTTATCTCACCTTGGGAGACTGAGGCAGGAGGACTACAGATTTGAGTCTATCTTGGGCAACTTAGTGAGGCCTTGTCTCAAAATAAAATATAAAAATGGTTGGGGATGTAGCTCAAGGTAGAGTGCTTAACTAGCATGCATGAGGCTTTGGGTTCAATTCCCAATTCTGGGAAAAAAAAATCTTACATATACCAATTGTAATTTGTTGTATTTCTTTTTTTTTGTCATGATATTATATATATATTTTAAAATTTTGTCATTATTTTTTGTTGTTTTTTGAGACAGGGCCTTACTATGTATGTAGTTCTGGCTGGCATTGTGCTCATTGTGTAGCTCAGGATGCCCTTAAACTGGTAGTGATCCTCCTGCCTCAGCCTCCTGAGTGCTGGGACTACTACCAGGCTAGGTAATTTCTTGTACATTATTTCTAACATCTTTTATTTATTAAATTTTAAAGTTCTATATTAAGGTTCTTGATTCTTGTATCTTATCAATGCATTGTAATCTTTATCATTTGGAAGTGGCCTTTTCCTTTAGTGTTTTAGGTGTCCATTTTGTAAACAGGCCATAACTAGATTATTTTTAACTCAAAACAGGACTAGGTTTTAAAATAATAGAACTTTATTTTCATTTATTATTGTCGATGTGTTTAAATGTATCATGTTATCTTGATGGGTGTCCTATATTAAGGGTTTTTTTTTTCTGTTTCATTTTTCTCCATTTTTTTGTCTTTTATTCCATTTATTTTCCTTTAGGAGTTGCCAAAGTTACATTCTTCATTTCAATTTAGGTGGTCAACTTAAAATTTTTACATCTGTGCTATTTTCTAATAACACTTAAAATTAATCTATCTTTATGGTGCAGAAGAGGCAAAATTGTACCTCTTTTTTTTCTTTTTTGGCTCAAATTCATGTAAGTCTTACACAACCCAGAAGTCCTCATATGGCAATGAAGCCCCCAAAATGCTAAACCTAAATGCTTTTATATTAGGTTCAAGGAAGAGGGGCAATTGTAGAAAAATACTTAAACCATGTGGGCAGGCTAAAAACAGACCAGAATTATTCTGTCTGGTGCTGTGGCTCACACCTGTAACCCACTGCTCTGGGTGGCGAGAGCAGAGGGGTTCCAAGTTTGAGCCCCGCTTGGGCAACATAGCAATTTAGGCAGACCCTGTCTAAAAAAATTTTTTTAAAGGGATCTGGACATGCAGCTCAATGTGAAGGCCCTGGATTCCATCTTCAGCAACACACACACATGCACACATGTACACACACACATGTACACACACTCACATGCACACACACACACTCACAGGCATGCACACACATACACAGTTATTTTAACAAGGTCTGTATCTACAGAATTCTCTCTGCATGACCCCTGTCTAAGAATATGTTTTCTCCTGCTATGGAAAGGGCATGTTTTACAAGGGAGTTTTTATCTTCTGTTTCCAGGAAGAAAAAGAAAGATTAGAATGCCCCTCTTGCATTTGTTGTTTTTCCAGTGCCTTTAACTCAAAATAATCCTTAAGTCAAAGTAGCATATTATAGAGTGTGCTACACATATTATTCCCTGTCACCCTTTAACCTCTTTCCATTAAGCAAAAAATTTATAGTCTCCAACTTTCTGTTTCCTCTATTGCTATCTCTACAGTGGAAACAATTTGCCAGATTAGTTTTATTTTTAGTTAAGGATGAATTTTACTGTTGGTAGGGGTTTGTTTATTTTGGTTTATTCTTTTTTTTTTTTTGGCTTATTCTTTCCTTTGTGTGCCACACTATCTTTACTTTGGAGTGATTTTGTCATTATTGTTTGTTCTACATTTATTTTATTTTATTTATTTTATTATATTTTATTTTATTTGAGACAGGGTCTTACTGTGTAGTCCAGGTGGCCTTGAACTCCCAGTGATTCTCCTGCCTCAGTCGTCTGAGTGCTGGGATTACAGGCATGTGCCACCACAGCTGGCTCTACTACATTTTTAAATACATTCTAAAATTTGTGCTTTCTTCAGCAATGAGTTGTTATTTAATTTTTTGTGGATTTATTTTACCCTTCATTGTTCCTGTACTTTCCTGCTGAGATCCCTATCAGATGCATTTTTTATCACCTCAATTAATTCTCCACATTGCTTAAATTCTTTCTTATATTTCCCCCTTGTCTTCTCTTTATTTTAAATTTTTTGAGTCCTACTTCACATTATTAATTTGATGTTAAATCATCAAACTATATACTAATTTGATTTTCAGTGTTATAGCTTTTATTGATCATTCATTCATTCAACAAGTATCTAGAGAGTTCCTACTACATGCTAGGCATTATTTTAAGTGCTGGAATTTAGTGGTACACAAAGTCCTTTTGTTGGAATTTAAATTTCTGAGAATTCTCTTTTATTCTTAAAACTCTTAATGTATGCAGGCAAAATATTCTCAAACATCACTGAATATATCAAATGGACTATTTGGTTGTTGTTAAAATAAATATTTTTATTTTGAAACAGGATCCCACTGTGTAGTGTAGAATGGCCTTGAATTCATTATGTAGTCCAGGTTAGTCTCGAATTTGAGAGTGATCCTCCTGCTCATCCTCCTGAGTGCTAGGATTACAGGTGTGTGACACCACACTTAGTATGACATAAAGATTTCATCTGATGTCTTTTTCTCCAAGGTTAGCTATTTGTTTTAGAATGCTAATGGTGTTGGTTTTCCTCAATAACTGGTGATATTGGCTTACAAATGAAGAACTAGATCTATGAATGAAAAACTAGGTTGATGATTTTTGGCAAGTGGTGCAGTTTTCATCTACTTTGTGTGGCTATGTTACCAAAAGACCTCCCTCTGCATGCAAGATCATGTGTCAGTTCTGTATGCATACATAGGGAGTGTCCATGTGAAGCAATTTATTGAAGATAAATGGGTGTGGAGCAGACAGGTAGGATATGATTCTCAGTCAGAATTCTCCTTACAAGTCACAGACACTGACTCTAGCTAATTGATGCAGAAAAATAATTTATAGACAGGCTTCTGTGTTATTCAAAAATTGACCAGAAGGCTGAGAATCAGGCTTGGAAAACCAACAGGAACCACAGGGGCCACACCAAGGTGACTTTGCAGAAGTAGGCTGGTTGTTGAACACTGTTAAAGACTCGTGCAGAAGAGCCAGTGTTCGACTCCAGGACCGTGTGGGGTGGGCAGAATAATGCTTTCTAATCCTTGAGACCCTATAAAGTGATCCTTCACTTAGCAATAGGAACTTCGAATATGTGTTTAGCTTAAAGGACTGGAAGAGATTACCCAGGGTTGTCCATACAAACCCACTCTCAGGACTCCTTGAAAACACAAAATAGTTCCCAGCTGTGGTCCGAGGGAGACCTGACTGGGAGAGAAAGATCAGACAGCTGCAGCACCAAGGCTTTGAAGGTGGAAGAGTGGAGGAGCCCTGCGGAATGTGCGCGGAATGTGGTGGATACCATAAAGCCTGTGCTGTTTTAAGCTACTGTTGGTGGTTTGTTCCAGCAGTGGTAGAAAGCATCTGCAGGCTTTTGCTGCCACACAGCTGAAGTTAGGTGGGCTTGGCTCCTCGGGCTGACCCTGACCTTGCAGACATCCTTCCCTGCAGAGCTACCTGTCCTCTCGAAACACTCACTGCATCGTTTGCCTGCCCTGCTCACCTTCTCCCTGTCCCTCCTCCTTCCCCAGGCCAAATCCACACTGGTGTTTTTCTTAGGCAGGTTTGGGGCCATGGGGAGGCATGAACTGCATGTTTTGAAAACAGCTCTTTAATAAATTATCCCGATGGTCGATTCAGAGCCTTCTTCTGTATTATTATAAATGTCCTCTTGAATTTGGAACCTCTCTGGTTGTTTTTATCTTTTTCTTATTTTAATCACTTTTTAAGTTCATTTTCTGCTCCCGGTTTGGGGATCTATGTGTATGTGTTTTCACTGGTTGATGTTGATTTTATTTATTTAACTTATATCTGATACTTCAACAATTTTCTGAAAATGGCATTCTTTCTTGTTTTCCAGTGCTGTATGTTCTTTAAGAGCAAAACTTGCCCTCTATTACGGGAGGAAAAAAAAGGGTTTAAAGGGAACATAATCTTATGCACTCAAATCACTGTCTCAAGCTAATTGCTTATTGTTTAGCGTTGTTGCTCTGTACTTGCAGCTCAGAAGAATCCAAAGGAGGAAAATGACCTGGAAGACTGGGCCATGTGGTTAGAGTTAGACAATGCTACAAAGGCAGATTAGTGGGGGTTATTGTGTGAGGGCAGTCCTGGAGGAAGCAGGGATCAGGAGGATCTAGGTTATCACCAGGGAAGCCCTTTAACAGGAAAAAAACAGACCTAGGTTCAAATCCTGATTTTGCCTATTGCTTACTATGCAAACTTAGTGTCTTTGTGCCTCGGTTTCTTTATTTGTAAAGTGAGGGTGACGGTGTCAGACTGTTGCTGCATGGCTTATAGATGATGTTGGTAAAGGGCTCAGTGTGGACTTGGCACATGACACTACTGGATGTTACTAAGTGCATTTACATGGATTAATCTTGCTTAATCCTGATTATTAAGCCTATTACACAGATCAGGAAACTGAGGAATATCAGATTTAAATAAGCCGCTTATAGTTAGAACCTTTAATGATGGAAGAGGGATTTGAACTGAGGCAGACTAGCTCTGCCATTTCCACACCTCAGCACCGGGCTCCAGACCCCGCCATAGGTGAGGCTCCTGGGATGAGCGCTCTTTAATTTCCTCTGCAATTTTGAGGTAGGGAGCCAGATTCATTTTAGGAATTGGGATGGGATTGTGTCAGCAAGAGGAAATAAGTGGTGGCCCCACTAATAAGCAAGCTGGAGCTAGCAGGTCACTACAGCCTGTTGCTTAGTATCAATGTGTATTTACTGGTTTATTTGCTTTTATGATGTATTTACTTGTATGGAGTTGAACATTTACGTAACAGCAAAGTACACAGATCTTAAGTATATAGCTCAGTGCATTCTTACATATGTGTGTACCTGTGCAATTATAACTGAGACCTCATAACAAAATTAATTTTATTCTTATAAGAGTCTCAAGTCATTTTCCCTTACTGGCTAAAATTTTTAAAAATGAAAGAGAACATCCCTTCTTTTAAAATTCACTCGGGAGTACATCCATTTTTCTACAAATACATTTATCTACAAATACATCCATTTACCTTGAAACCATACTGTTAAGTGAAATAAATCAGATGCACAATTTTAAATATTGCATGTTTTTTCTTTTATGAGAAACCCAAAATATAAAAGGCAAAATAAAGGATATATAATAGGAAGTAAGGAGATCTTTTTCAAATGGGAAAGGGAAAAATAGATGTAAAATAGATGTGAGTGATAGAAAGAGGGGAAAAGTGATTTAAAAAAGAATAAAAAAAAAAGGAAATAGAGCTTTTTCAAATGGGAAAGGGATCAAGAGTTGGAGGGGCCAGGGAGGGATGAGAGGGGAAGAGTTTGAAAAACAATGTGTTAAGTGCATGTAACAATTCCCCCCAATAAATGTAATCATTATGTACTGTAACATGTACTATAAACATGTACCAATAAAAGATACATAAAAACTCAAGAGAAACCTGAATGAACCCTTTTTAACTTTACCATACATAACACCTGTAATGAGGTCACTTTGGTTTCTTGATTGTTTGAGACAGGGTCTTATATGTAATCCAGGTTGACTTTGACCATGCATGTCAAAGTTCTCAGCTGGCCTTGAACTTGAAATCCTCCTGCCTCAACATCCTGAGTCCTGGCTCTACAAACTGAGTAACAGCTTCCTGTGATAACAACTGCACTAAGCTTTTTATGGTATTTTATTTATTTATATTAATACATGTTAGGAGTATACAATATTTACATTCCTTGTGTGGAGTTGGTACATGGACATAACACTTTTTAATTCCTTTTTACCCCCTTTCCCTCTCCTCCCTTCCTCTTCCTTCCATCTCTTGATCCCTTTTTTATTTGATAAAGATCTACAGTATCTCCCTACTTCCTATTATCTATCTTTTATTTTGCTTTTTATCTATAATTTGGGTTCTTAGAGGAAACTACATGATATTTAGGCTTTAAAATTTTTTTTCTTTATTTTAAAGAGGATAAAAACTACATGATATTTAGGCTTTTAAAATGTTTTTCTTTATTTTAAAGAGGATAAAACAGAATAAAACCAATCAAAACAAACCAGTGTAAAAGATACAGGACTTTAAAACATCACAAAATCAACAGCAGTTATCATAATGCATTTTGATGTCTTCAAAATAGCTGCATAGAGGAGGAGCTAAAGATGGTGGACCGATAAGCAGCAGGATACAGAGCCTCTCTGAGAGAGACAGCTCAAATGCCAGAATAAAACATTCTAGAGAGATCCAGACAGAGGTAGATGGATTCAATCAACCCAGGAAGAAACTGAAGGGAAGTCCCAGGGCTACCATTAGAGAAGCTAAGATCAGCGGTTACGGCGCTCTCGCCGAGCCGCCTGAATTCTTCTGGCCAAGTCTGGCCTGAGTGCCCGAACCTGCATGGATGCGACTGGTCTGTGTGGCCCCCCACATGGAGTTCAGCTGCCCTGCGTGCAGCTGGCCTGGAGCTGCTGTGAAATCGCACCACAGCGGCGCTGAAGTTGGAGGTCAGGGAGCCCAACAGAGAATGGAGCCAGAGAGGGACTGGCAAGAACTCATGGTGAGTGCTGGGAATAACACCCTCCCATGGGAAGGGGGCGACCAACTGGACGACATGTTGGAGTTGGGCAGGGTGGGCCAAACTGGGAACGACAGTGACTTTAGTTGGTTGCTCCTCTCCCAGAGCAGATTGGTGGGATCTGCTTGGCCTGGGTCACACCCCTGGCTGGGACCCAATAAGTTGTCCCAAACCGATTCCCTATTCCCTACGTGCAGCATGCACTGACACAGTGAAGGCTCCCAAAGGTTGGCTGGCCTGGAGGGGAGGGGCCAGCATACACTGTCCTGCCTGCACCACAGTGTCTGACAGCAAACTGGAGAGGGCAGAAACCCCTAGCCAGCATGCTTCAGAGGAGCTGTAGCCAACAGGGAAAAGGGCTGGAACTCCACTGTACAGTTGTATGGAAGGAACCAAAAACATGACAAGAGAAAGAAATAAGGAAAAAACCCCAGCCCCCAACCCTGAGAATATTGATCCAGGAGAGGTAAATACAAAAGAGATTGAGGGCAGCAAACATGCAACATCAAACACAGCATCAGCTGACATAAAGAGATATCTTTGGGACCTCATAGATGAGTTCAAAACTGAAATATTAATTCAAGTTAAGCAAGATATAAGTAGATTAATAAAAGAAATGCTAAGCACCTCTCAAGAAGACACAGATAGAAGAATGGAGGAACACTAAAGAAGGAGAGAAATGTTCAATGAAAAATATAAAGAAAACGTAGAATACATGAAGCAGATTCAAAGAGATTACCAGGAAACTAAAAACTCCATTGAAATCTGGCAAAACTGCTTGAAAGAAACTAAGGATAGACTATCAAAACTTGAAGACAGGTTTGCAATGTGTGATCATGAAAGGAAATATCTCTTAAAAATAATAAGGAAACAGGCAGTAGCAATACAAAGGCTAGAAGACGACTGGAGGATCTATAACCTAAGAATAAAAAATGTAAATGAAGAAGCAGGAGTCAAAACAAAGGAATTGCAAAGGCTATTCACAGAAATTATGAAGGAAAACTTCCCAAGCATAACAAAAGGAAATGATATTCAGATGTATGAAGCATACAGAACTCCAGCCACCTACAACCAAAACAGAGCTACACCCAGACATATAATAATCAAGATCCCAGAAATTCAATATAAGAACAGAATATTAAAAGCCATAAGAGAAAAGAAACAGATCACCTCTAAAGGAAAACCCATCAAAATCACTGTGGACCTCTTGACACAGACCATCAAATCAAGAACAGCTTCAATAATATGAGATCCAATTGAACTCACGACTGCACACTTGCAAGGCAGGCGCTTATGCCACTGAGCCAAATCCCCAGCCCCTGTATTGTGGTTTTATATGACTTTTTCGCTTCATGTTTTTCTAGGAATTTGTTTTGTTTTGTCTTGCTTTGTTTTGTTTTTTCCTCTACTACAGAAAGGATAGATATACATGTAGAGACTCATGCATGCGTAGAACTTATAAACAGTTTATGAGAACCAATTATATAACGCATGATGAAATGAACAACTACTTTGAAGAAAAAGTGACACTATAGTACCCAGGGCTGATTCCATAGCATCATGCTGTGAAATCCAGCAATACTATCATTCTTTGTTCAGAGTGATTTTAGCCTGTTTTGTTTTGTTTAAGTTCAACATACATGAAGGTATGGACAGCTATTTTGAAGAGAATGAGAGACACTATGACAGCTATTGTTGGCTTCCCTGTTGTCTGGTCTTGAAGAACTAAAATGCCTTCCTCATCCTGTTCAGATCAGTTCCACGCTATGTTGTTTTGTTGAATTCTCTGTATGTGAAGATATGGACAACTATTTGGAAGAAAACAAGAGATAATATGATAGTGAAGATCTCTGATCATCTTGCTTTGAAATTTATGTCTCTTACATTGCTTTCTTGTGTTCTGTTTTGTTGTGTTTAATTTTAGCCTCTTTAAAATAACAAAAAATAGCAGCATATAACTTCGGATATAGTGAAAATCAAACAGAACAGAATAGAATAGAAACAATAAAAACAAAACAATGAATGCAATAAAGGACTTCAAAACAAGCCTATAGGAAATCCAAAATTGCTACCATAATTTATCTTGCTATCTTTGAAACAGCTGCTCCTGCCATCAGATTTGACATAATCAAACAAAACAAGAGAGAATAAAACCCAACCCAACAAAACAATGGAAATGATATAGGACTTCCAAAACTAGACCATAGGAAATCGACAATGGCTGTAACCCTCAGGAGATCCCCGCCTTGATGTCACACAGCGTACTGCTATCCTCTGAGCTGTTATCAGACCACTGGCCATGGACCTGCAATGTTAGTGAAACACCAAAGCACCACAGGCATCCAATTGCATTTCACCTACATAGCTATCATCATAGCTTGTGTTTCTCCAGATAAGCTGGTTGCTTATGGTGTGGGGTGGGTTGGATTGGGTGGTACTTCTTGTTTGCCAGCCTGCACACTGGAAGGGGCTAGGGTCTGGCTGTTCCAGTCTGGTGGCAGCCCATGCATGGTACCGGCTCCCAGACAGGGCTTGTTTGCTGGTGTGAGTTTGTTTTCTCTACCCCCGGTCCAAGAATGGTGCTGACTCACAGGGCGAGGCTGGGGTCTGTTTGTTCCTGGTCCAGTGGTGGTCCATGATATTTAGGCTTTTTAAACAGGAAGTTTCAAGAAGAAGCCTTAGCTGGCTCAGACTGGTGGAAACCATAACATCGCTCACCTGGCTCTGCAGAAAGTATCCAACAGGCAACATTTTGGTGTCAGAGGGCAAAACTCACCCTCAGGTTAGGCTAACATTGCCATTTCCTGGACATGTGTCCTAAGAAAAGCCATGAGGCTTGTTTACACATGTTCAGACCCCTGTTTTCCCCACCCCATCACTATCCCTAGACTCTGTCATTGCGGGTGTGGATTTTGACGCCAGAGACTCTCCCCTTTGAACTTGGCTGTCTTGTGAGTTAAAACTTTTTTGCGCAACTCTTCTCTTCAAGGCATCATCCTTTCTCAGACAGCAGGATGAGACAAGCTTGTTTGGGTAGCATAATCACCATCCAGACCAAAATACAGAAAGTTCCCATCACCATCACCCACTCATCATCCTTTTTAGTCAGTACCTAGCTAGAGATAATTGCTCTACTAACCTCTACCACCGTAGATGAGTTTAGTCTATTTTTGAATGTCTTGGAAGTAGAACACAGTTTGTGCCCTTTCACATCTGGTTTCTTCCACTCATCCCATTTGTTTCTCATTTTGATGCAGAGGAAGATGTTTGACAGCCCATGATGTATAAGCAGATGTCCACACTTTACGAGCGAAGAGCTGAGATCAACACCTCTACAGCCAGCAGTGGGGAATGGGGAAGAGGAGGAAAAACCAACTAGGCAGAGCTGCTACCTGCCTCAACACCCCTTGAAGGCCCTCAGCACTCCCTGGGCCCCAGGGGAAAGGTCTTGGAACATTGCAAGTGTGCAGAGAATGTTAGTTGTTTTTTTCTTTCTCTCGCCAGCTATGGTCCCATGAGTCAGATTCTAAGATGAAATAGTTGGTGAGGTTTGGCCAAGGGTGGTTCCATCCTCATCCTTTTGCAGCTGCAATGAGAGAGAACTTTGAATTGCTCTGCACACTGGGGCAGTAGATGTCCTGCTCCCTGTAGCTGGGGACTCCCATCTCTCTTAGGAAGGGAGGGGCCTATCTGTCCACCGTTGGAAACAATGGCTTCCATTACCTCCTTTTTAGAGATAATCTCAGGTTTGTTTGTTTGTTGTTTTACTGGAAGAGCCAAGAATTCTCTAAAGTCCCTTTTGGACTTTTTCCGGGGAGACTGTGAAACACAACAAACTCTTAAAACTCTTATATCTGAACATAAAGGGTCAGAGGCTCTACACAAAAGGCTACCTTTCCTTCCAGAGAGGATAAAAGAGGAATATCATACTTTTTTCTATCAATAAATCTCCAATAGGGAAGAACAACAGGGTATAAATTACTACCTTGATAATCTAGCCTGCCCCAATGCCCTACATTCTGAACTCCCACTGGGACTACAGGGCTGTGAGAATCTGGTTCAATTCTACATCAGCCCTCTGGCTCATTCTTTTACTACAGAAATGAGCTGGTATTCAATTTACAAGGATGTTTTGAATAGTAAATGACATGAGCTACTTGTAAAGCTTGGTACTTAGGATCCCTAATAAGTGTATTTCCTCTTCTCATTTCTCCTCTACAGAAGGAATCAACTGGTTTTGTGGAATTACCAACATCTAAATTGGATGGCCCAGGTTGTTGGGTTCTGAAAACACGTGGTGGTAGTGGTGGGTAGCACTGGTTCACAGAGGTTTTCTCCCTCTGTTAGGGTCTGAGAAGCTGAGAGCCGTGACTTTGCAGACCCTGTGGACACTTCTGTATGCTCAACAGTGGTGCTCAAACCTGATGGATCATTAGAATTATCTGGAGAATTAAAAGAAATTCTCCAGACCTTATATACAGCTCCTTTTCCCACCCTGGCTAAGAATGTGACTCAGTAGAGCTACAGGAGAAAAAAATGCTTATTAAAATAAAACCCCCAGGTGATTCTAATGGCCAGTAAGGT
Source organism: Dolichotis patagonum (assembly GCA_004027295.1). Lineage (NCBI taxonomy): Eukaryota > Metazoa > Chordata > Mammalia > Rodentia > Caviidae > Dolichotis > Dolichotis patagonum. Next base: position 34,146 of record PVJX010007804.1, on the reverse strand, counting down.
TTAGATATCACGGCTGTAAAATATTTTCCTGCCTGAAAGTCTAATATTTAAAAGTACATATGTCCATATTATTTCAGTGGGAGGGTAAAAAGGGACGAGCCACAAGATCATGAGTCTCCTCAGCTTCCTAAAAGGGAGAAAAACAAAACAAAGCAAAAACAATTTCTGGAGAATAGTCAGAATTACAGGAACTTTGTTTTGCACATTGTAAAGCTTAAGTCTTGACTTTCTTTTCCCTGAAAAAATTTCCCTTAGGGTGGAAGAGCAAAACCTGTCAGACCCCTGTTCAAGTGCTCTGCCTTAGCTCCCAACATTTTAGCCTGGCGCCACCTCCTTCCCTCCCTTTCTTTCTTTTCTTCTTCTTTTCTCTTTTAATTCTTTTACTCTTTTTTTTTTTACATTAAAATAACTAAGAATGATCAGGCACACTTGAAAACTTTTCTCTTTGTTGACTCCCTAGTTTCTGTTCTTTACAGTATCTGAACGCTTGCTTCTCTAAAATGCAACCTCTCAGCATTCTGATGAGAGAGGCTGAGAGGACAATGACCTGCAGGACTGTGGACTGGTAGCTGAGGATGTCTACCTGAGGGACAGAAGTGCTGGTCATCTTGGTCTGAAAATATTAAATGAAAAATTCTAGAAATAAATAATACATAAATATTAAACCACACACAATTCTGAGTAGCATGATGAAATCTCATACAGTGCAGCTTCTAGGACATAAATCATCCACATTTCCAGAGTAGCCACACTGAGTATGTGATCAGCCCGTTGGTCACTTAGCAGCCATCGTGGCTACAGGCTCAACTGCTGTGTTATCGCAGTGCTGTGTCCAGTGACCCTTATTTTACGTAATAGTCCCAAAGCACAAAAGCTGTGTTGCTGGAAACGTGAATATGCCAAAGAGAAGCCATAAGATGCTTCCTTTAAGTGGAAAGGTGAAAGTTTATCATAGGTATATACATATAGGAATAGATAGTATGTACATAAGGGGGTTGGAATGATTTTGTTTCAAGCATCCACTCAGGATTGTATCCTCTGTGGACAATGGAGGAGATACTTTGCCTAATTACTAGACTAGTTCAGCACTCTGAAACAATAGGGAGTTGTGATGGATGCAGATTTGGTGAGGAATCAAACAGAAGAATTTAGAATCATGGAACATTTAGAGAGAGGACAAAAATTTAAAAAGCTCAGGAAAGCCAGAGCACATGAGAGGATTCACTGTATACCTAGGTAGCAGATAAAGAATGTTGGAGTCAGAAAGTAGGAAAATTGTTCAGCCTCTTATGTTCCTTTCTGGGCTACTCCTATCCCACCTTTTCCTCAACTCATATCCCCATCTCATTGTAGCAGAAGTAAAAACCAAACTAGTTTTGGGCTAGTCTGAAAGCACCTCACAGTAGAAGATGCTTACAGCTAGGAGATGCTTAGGAAAATCCCTCCGGTATCAGACCACCAACTGGTGCTACGTTGTTTAAATGATCAGAGACTTTTGCAAGTAGTTGGGAGCTAGGGAGAGATCTTTATCACTTGTACTTTGTAGAAGTTTGAATATTGTCTGTCTGTGTTCTTTGGATGTGTATATTTTGCTTTTCTCTGGAGAATATGGATTATGAAGATACAGAGGGAGCAAAGTTAATTACTGCTTTTATAAGGTCTCATTGCTTAAGGGGGATGATGAGGGAATGATTAAAGTATGTTATATGCATTTATAAATCTTTAATCTGTGTAACCAACATTCATGAGTAAAAATGTGGGGGAAAAGAGTTTCTTCTTCTTCTTTTCATCTTCTTCTTCGTCTTCGTCTTTCTTCTTCTTCTTCTTCTTCTTCTTCTTCTTCTTCTTCTTCTTCTTCTTCTTCTTTCTCACTTTTGTAGCAAAAAAAATAAAGATTAGGCTTATTGGTGTACCATGCTTACATCTCAAAATGAACAGAGAGTTTATTTAAATAAATAAATGCTTGTAAGGTACCAGGTGCTAACTTTAACAGCAATATGTAGCAAAAACAGTTCTAGATTTTATTTTTGCTTAAAACAAGCTTGCTTAGGACTTCTTGGGATTAATACTGTGACTTTCTAACAAGTGTTGGTGATGGAATTCTGTTACTTTATTTGGGATGCTTAGAATAGTTGGAAAGGCTTTTCTCTCATTTCTTCTAAAAGTGCCTCCACCTGCTGTTGTCAGTATTAAGACCTTGGTCGGGCCGCTGAGAGAAACAGACAGCTCATCTGGAGCAGGTCAGGATGCACCCACTGTGCGTTCCTGCCTGACCATGAATTCCAATAGAAGTCCTTTTGTCCAAAGGGGTGACTGACTCAGATAGTTTCCCTCTTTTCTTATTGTTACTCTTCGCTCATCTCTTATTTTAAAAATCCAAATGTATAAAAAGCATTGTTTCAAAGTAAATAAAAACAAGGAAAATTGTAGTCTGAACCTTCACATACACATCACTCAAGTATACAGTTATTATTCATAGACAGTCATTACTCCACCCTCACTCCCCTGCTTCTACCAAATTATTTTGAGGCATTTGAGGTAAATCTCAGATGTCATATCATTTCTACTATAATTATTTCAGCATTTGTGTCTAAAAGATAGGAGCTCTTTTGTGTGTGTGTGGTACTGAGGATTGAATAGGGTTTCGCACAGGCTAGGGAAGTGCTCTACTCATAAGCTACATCCCCACTATATTTTAATTTTTATTATGAGACAGAGTCTAGATAAGTTGCTCCTACTGGCCTTGAACTTGCCACTTTCCTGCCTTAACCTCTGAAACAACTGGATTATCGATGTGTGTTTCTGTGCTTGACAAAATATGACTTCTTTTAAAAAACATAAATAACTTTACCACTTCTAAAAATATTGACCATAATTTCTTAATAGCATCAAGTATCCAGTCAAGTTTAAATTTCCTCAATTATTTCATAAATATCAAGATTCAAAGAAGGTTTAAACATTGCATTTCTTCTTTAATCTATAAATGTTATTTTCCTATTTTGTTTACTGAAACCAGATCCTTTGTTCTATCAAGTCTGGATTTTGCTTGCTATGTTTTTGCAGTGCTGTTTAGAAAATTTTTCTGTTCCCTGTACTTACTGTATGACCTAGATATTTAATCTGATTTGGTTTGGCTTCTTTTTTTCTTCAAGAACACTTCATAGGAGGCATTATATACTCCCCCCAAAAGGCATATAATATTTGATTTCCTCTCTTTTTGTGATTTTAGCAACTATTTATTTATTTATTTTTTGGACAAGGAATCGAACTCACGACCTCATGCTTGCCAGGCAAGCACTTAAACCACTGAGCTAAATCCCCAGCCCACTATTTATTTTCTTGAAAATTTTCTTTCTTTTTATTTAAATTAAATTTAATTGGTACATTTTATTTTATTTTTGTAACCTTTATTTTAAAGAGAATAAAACCAAGCAAAATAAAACAGAATAAAGCCAATCAAAACAAAACAGTGTAAGTGACACAGGACTTTAAAACAAGGAAAAATAGGAAATCAACAATGGAAATCAAAATAGGAAATCAACAATATCTACCATAATGCCTGATGTTATCTTCAAAATAGCTGCCCATAACTTCAAACACAGTAAAAATCAAACAAAATAGAACAGAATAGAACTCATAAAAACAAAGCAATGAACACATTAAAAGACTTCAAAACAAGATAATAGTAAATCCAAAGTGACTACCATAATATATCTGGTAATTTTTTAAATAGCTGCCCATGCCATTGGATATAATAAAATCAAACCAGACAAAACAGAATAAAACCCAGCCAAACAAAATAATGAAACTGATAGAAGATTTCAAAACAAGACAATAGGAAATTAAAAATGACTACAACCTTCAGAAGGAGCTCTCCCATAGATGCTACATTGTGTATTGTTATCCTCTGAATAGATAATGAGACTACCAGCTTTAGGCCTGCAAAGTCAGTGAAACATTAAACACTAGAAGCATTAAATTGTGTATTTATAGCCTCAATAGTTATCATCGAAGCCTGTGTTTTTCTGAATCAGCTGGTCGCTTCCAGTGGGGTGGGAGATTAGAGGGGGATGTTGGCTCTTCTTGTCTCTCAGCCCACATATCTGAAAGGGCTGGCATCTGGTTCTCTCCCCCAGCAGCCTGTGCATGGCACCAACTCGCAGGAAAGGCTTGGCTTCTTGTTGACTTCTTGTTCGCCTCCCCACAGTCCTCAAATGGTGCCAAATCATGGGAAAAGGCTAACAGCTGGTTCTCCTCTCAGCGGCCCGCGCATGGTGTGGATTCACAGGGAGAGCTTGGCTTCTTGTTCTGTTACCCCACAGTCCACAAATGGTGCTGACTCAGGAAGATTTTCTTTCTTTACTTTTGACTACCCCTTCATGTGACCATTAGGCTACACTCCCTCAACCCCACCTTCTCACACATCCCTCACCTTGTTACTGTTTTCAGTGAGGAGAAAATGGTTACTTGGTTCTAAGCTCATTTCACAGATGTTGTCTACTGGGAAAATAATCAGAAGGCCATTAACCTTCAGTATCTGTAAGTAGAAATCTTCAAACTTTCCACTTATGGGGGATATTGTTCCTCGTGTCTATTTACCTGTCATCTCCCTCCCTCCTCTGCTTTAGAGGTGCTGATGGAGCTCACCTGCCACCTTAGAAGCTGGCCAACTACTCACCTTTTGAAGCCTGAGTGGTTTCCATGAAGCCCTTTCTCTTAACAAGAATATTCTCATCTTGCCTTTAGATGGTCTGTGGAGGAGTTACTTGGAGTGCAGTGACAATGTTCTGACCATAGGGGGCAAGCCTGAGGATTGAAACCAATGTGCTCAGGAAGAAGGTTGGGAATGTTGAAAGAGTTCAGATTCTCGGAGGTCACCGAGCCATGGGATTGTTAAGTAGAACAATGGAACTTCTAGATTTGAACCTCCTCCTTTGCAACAAAACAGTCCCCAGGTTTCCAAGTGACTGTAGAAGATTAGCAGACAATGCCGACCTGCAAATGTGGTACCCCCCCCCCACTTCTTACTACCATTGCTTGTTGAGTGTAGTTCACTTTTAGTTGATCACTTGCAGCCACAAACAAATTAACAGACTTAGTGGGCATGTTCAAATAAATCTTGTTTGTTTCTGTTTGCTATTTTTAAACTCTTGATGTAATGGGGAAAAAAAGGTCAATGGGACTTGACCCAAAGTTTCCATAAAGTTGAACTTATTTATTCACTTGAATAGAATGAAAATGATGATTCATTTAGCACAAAGCCATGAATTATCGAAAACTAACGTATAATGATAGCTTATTTTACATAAAATCAGCTTTTGATAGGCTATAAATTGAAAGACATGCAATTTAAACAGTAGAGATGGGGCTTAAAAATGTCTACGTTGATCAGAAATGGAATTAAAATATTTTCTGAGGATTATTCTCAAAGCACATAACTGAGAGCTGACAGTGTTGGCAAAAAAGAGAATTTTATCTCCTGTTACATGATGCAGGACATAACATTCTTATTAAGTAGGAAAATTTGAGTTTTCTGAATCTCCTTTGCAACAAAACAGCTCCCAAGTTGCAAACTGAATCACAAGATTAGTACGCAGAGTGATGAAGATTTAATTTTTAAAATATGGTGTAATGTTTGATGTCTAAGAAGCATCCGTAAAATTGAAAAAGTGAAGGGCAGTTGATGATCTGCAGTGTTCTTGCTCCACTACTCTTTGCATTCCCAGACCATTGTTTGTAGGATAAGCTCTGTTGTTTTTTGGTCAGGAGATTGCACCTTTGTGCCTGCAGACAAGGTGATGACAGCCCCGGTTCCAGGAACCCCTGGTCACAAGCTTTCTTTGTGTTGGTTGAGGAAGCTCTGGCTTGAAATTGCATGACATCACCATGCTTCCCACCCACTCTGCTGGATCCCTCAACTCACAGAGAGTCATTGTTCATGGCTTTTGATCTGAACAGCTGCTGGCTTTTCCTGGCTTTAGCACTGTGAAGATGGAGATCATACAACTCTGATATCAAGAGAGTTATGCCAGGATTGGCTATGGATCAGACCATCTACCCTGGGTCTGTTTAGAAAAGTCTGATCACCATAACTATAGCACAATTCCTCCCAACTTCCCTACCTGGTTGGAAGTTTCACCCACTCATTTCATTGTTTTGGGGGCCTCTGTAGGTGGGATCTCATCTTCTTTGCCCACTAAGCAAAGCTTCCCATGTGTCTTTAAAGGGGATCCTGCTGAGAAGGAATTTCAAGTCAGTCAATCCTAAAATTAGACAGAGTAAATCAGTAGTCTAACTATGAAAAGCTACCTGATAAGAATTCCAATTTCACAATAAAGTTCAAAACTTTAAAAACATGTTTAAATAGTTGACTTATAACTTGTCTTGGAAAAGACACTGAAGAGAAGAGAGTATAGTTGGCACTCAGCTCTGGAGATTAGAGAAGAGCCACTTCAAAGTCTACTGGAACATCTGTCTTGCTTCCACAGGTGGCAGGACCCACCACTTCCTCTGGCAGTAAGGCTTGTATGCTGAGGGCAGGGGACACGCCAGAATCTCTAGTAATTTCTATGTCTCTTGATGCGGTAGCCAGGTACACTAGAGGTGTTCAGGAGACATTTATGGGCCTGCTTTGAGAGGTAACTTTTATGTGGCTCTAATGTATTTTCTACACCAGATCAATGCATGTGTAATCATCTTTCTGGTCCAGAGCGGGAAAGTGTGCCTGAAATGCCATGAAGCATTGCCTATGTGAGATAATTATTTTCAGGAGTTTCAGAGTTTGATTTCTCAGATTTTCTTTTTAGACCTATGTAACAGGAATATAAGAATAAGATGTAGCAAGAATATGAGAACAAGATAGACAATCCTTAAGTGTAATAAAATGGATAATGGCTTAGGGCAGCTGAATCAATATTGTATATTTATCTGGCTCTCTGGGCCTTACCCAAGCCTTTTTACAACTACCAGGTGTGTTATGGACACATTTTTCTATGAAGTTGTCAAACTAAATAGAGTGAATCCTGAATGACAATCATCCCTCTAAAAGAGAAAAGCAAGAAGAAAAGCACTACCATCATTTCCCCTTGGTGATGTCCTTTGTCTATTTCATGGGAAACATAGGCCCAGGGGTGTGAGGTCAGTTCTGAGACTGTGCATTGTCACGTAGCACCTGTCCTTATTCTGGGCTGCTTGGGTTTGCCCTGCACAGGTAACCCCGGTGCTCACCACACCCTAGGCACAATTTCAGTGATGCTACCACAGTGTTTTGCACATGACATGGGAGGGGCTTGGAAAATGCTTGATGGGTAAATAAAGCATGTTTTGTTTTAGCAATATTTATGAACAGTCTAGCTTCTCTACATTTTTAAGTTCCTTGGGTCAAGGATTACATCTTACGCACCCACGGAACATCTTAGTGTACAAGCGTAGGCATCCGTTTGTGGCTGCCAGTGGCTCAGGGGGTGGAGGAAGGGCTACATTTCTATAGGCCACAAGGGGCCTGCACATCTGTATGACCAGCCTTGCCTACTTGGCAACAGAAATAGTCTCCCGCTTCCTTTCCTGGTCTCACAGTAAGAGTTGGAAAAAGTCCTGAGAGATTATTCAGACTAACTCCTTTATCTTCGAAGTAACAAAATAGAGTCTAACAAGATAGAGTGTCCTTGGCAAAGCCAAGGAAAAAATTGGAGTCTCCTTGGAAGTCAGTTTTCTTCTTGAAGTGTTTTTAAATTTTATCTAAAATATCTTCATTTCACTGCTCTATATATGTCCTCAAATAGTTGCTATAATCGGTTACTTCCCAATAATCGCTAAAAGCTTTTGAGCTAGCTATTTCCCACATGACACATTTCAGAATATTAAATAAGAAGTTCTCACCAAGTCACCAAGGTAGAATATGTATGACAAGCCAAAGATAGGTGTCATAAAAGATAAGACATTTGCAAAGGGGTTATCCAAAAAAATGATAACATGGCTCAAATCTTCTCTGCCCACTCCAAGGTAAAAAGATGTCAGAGCTATGAAGGGGCTCAACAAACAGCACCTCTCCTCCCCGTGAAGGTTCTGGACACACTACAGAACAAAATGAAAGGCGCCAAATGGAATAAAAATACCACTGTCATTACTGACAGCCCGAGCTGATGGGCAGGCTGAGTGTGGCCGTGAAGAGATGCTTCTGGGAGCCCCAGGTTTAGGCTGCTTGACAGCGAGCGTCCAAGGCAGGCCTCAGTGGGAGAAGGAAGGGCAGGGCCCATTAAGGGCTGAGGAGGAATCTGGAGTTGGAGCTCAAGTTGGATTTTCCCATAGATACCACAGTCAAGGCAGGAAGAGCCACATTCCCCCACACAAAGTGGGGAGACGATGGGCTGCAAGCTGGCCCCACCCCGAAGTGTCTTTCCCACCAACAGGGCTTCCTGCAGAGCTTCTGTCCTGCCTTCTGCTTCTTGGAAGATGAGCAGGGTGTTGGGGACTGGTATGTGGTTCCGGCCTGGAGATGAAAGTTTCCTATGTTGGAAAATCCAGGCTGGGAGGAGAGAGGTGGCAGGGTCAGCAGGGTTAGGGGGTGAGAGAGACGGGACGCTCGTCCAACAGGGCCACCTAGAGGGGCTACTAGGCTTTGGCAGGGAGAAGGTAGAACTTTGCTGCAGAGCCAAGGAAGTTCTAGAAATGGAGGTGGTAGCAGAGATGTCTTTGAAAGATCCCCTGAGATTATGCCACACAAAGCTGAAGAAGCTTTAAAAATATAGCCTAGCCCAGAAAGGCGGAAGCGGCCGTACCAAACAATCAGTTAAGAACTTCCCCCCACCCTTCCTTCTTCAGGTTTTGAGCCTTTTAATTTTGAGACACAAGCTCGCTAATTTGCCTACGCCTCAAATTTGTAATCCTCCTGCCTCAGCCTCCAGAGTACCTGAGATTACTGGCATGCACCAACACACCTGATGCTCTAGGACTTTTATTGCCTAAGAATAGTAAAAACAACTCACAGGATGATGGAGGTTTTCCCTCAGGGGCAAGGAAAGGACTTTCTCCTACTGAATAGTTTGAAAAGAAACAGAATCAAAAGCAAAATTGCTTCCTCTTTGAATAGATTATTTTCTTGCTCAAATTAAAATCCCTATTCACTTCATTGTGTTGACCTATTTCTCTTAAACCTGTTTCTCTAACCCACCAACATGTGATTGTTTCTGATGTCTTTAAATTTGTGAAGGATGGCACTTTAAGAGTGCTGGGTGCTCCAACCAACCAGGGCCTGCATCCCAAAGGCAACACATGCTACGTTTCCCTCAGGTGGCGATGCAGGCACAGAACTCTAGGACTGTTCCTCCAGTGAGCAGTGGGCTCAGAAAGGAAAACCAGCAGGTGTGGTGGCGCCTGTAATCCCAGGCACCCGAGGGGCTGAAGTAGGAGGAAGGAAAGTCTGAGGCCAGCTTGGGCAACTTAGTGAAGTCCTGACTTAAAATAAAATAGAATGGGCTGGAAATATAGTTTAGCACTCCTTGGGTTCAATGCTGGAAAAAAAATAAAAAAGGATAGTGATAAATATATTAGAGACAGTATCATTTTTCAGGTCATTTCAGGGTGGTCTGTGATCTCCTTTGCAAAGCACCCTCCCAGCAAAAAGCACTGCTGTGAAACCTGTTGGTGGGCAAAAAAGGTGAAGGATGTAAAAAAAAATCTGTCCAGTTCTGCCCAAAGCCAGGCAGAGCTGCCAACTTGAGATCTCCTCAGCATCCCACAGTACTCTTTGTCATTTGACTGGAATACTTTTCCTTCTGTCAGACATTAATGATTCCAACATTGCTTTAAGAAGTTCCTTTATTATATGGGAAGTGATTGAAAACTGCCAATCATGAATCTGGCAGTCCCTGCTCATGAGCTTAAAGACTGTTCTGATTACAGTAATTACATTTTTATGAATATCCTACCTAGAGAGTAACAATTTTACTATGTCAGGCTACATCACACAAAGATACATCAATTTCATCTGCAATGAAAAATAGAGCCTAATAACACAGCTATATTTATACGATAGTCAAACATCAAGATGCAACATAAGTACTTCAACTAAAAGAATTCTGATCATTATTTAACCTTGAAATGATTAAGGGTGAAGGCTCGTCAGCTTTCAGAACGACTTTTTTCGTGATTTTTGCTGTTTTGATTTGATTTTTTAAAATCCATAATTAACATTTATTAACATTTGGATTCCACTTCAGGCTCCGTCAAATGAGGGAAAGGCAAAAACAACAACAGAACGGTCAATAGATATGATTAATGGTCAAAGAGCATTGGGTAATTTATAAGACATAATTAGCTTTCATTTTCAGCAATGTATGGCAACTGGTTTTCTCCTTTAATCAGCTAAGTTTCTTCAACAATTATGTAAATTACAAACAATGTATTTGCATTTGGTGCTATACATACATATTAGTTTAACGCTAAGAATATTTAATTATATAGAGGCCAGAGCTAATTAAAGTGGGGTGGTCTCTGAGCCTGTTGGAAATGCACATACTCCAGCCCTGCTCCAGACCTGTAGAATCAGAATTTCTAGCTGAGCACATAGTATCACAGGACTGTGTCCTAGCAAGCCCTCCTGGTTGTCCTCTGAGGTTTGAGAACCAGTGCTCTGGCATCTTGTCATGACGCAGTGAGGAGTTGTCCCTCCAGAGGGAGCCCAGATGAGCTGGCTGTTTTGGCAGGTCTCTGAGGCCAGATCTTCTTCAGTTTTTTGATCTCTTCTCTATAAATCTGAACAGTGTTCCTCAGGCCATAGTTTTGTCCTCATGACCAATCATAATTGTTAGTCTGTCATCCCTGATGGAAGGGATGTTTGTGATTCTCTTCATAATGTGAACAGATTTGCACTGCCTGGGTTCTCTGTTGATCCTGCCCATTTGTTACTGGCCATTTCTTCAAAGTCTATTAACCTACCCTGTGTGGATAGCATCAAACCTTAAAAAAACTTCACCCTCTGACATGATACTGTTCTGTATTTCTTTATGGCAGGATACATACCAAATCACCTTTTGAAAGCACCGTGGGTCAAACTTGCTTAAAAGAACTCATTAGAAAACATACTTTTCAGGCACTTAATCAATAAAATCACAGTAGAACAGATGCAGTACAGAAGGCTGATGCTGACTGGTCAAGTCAGAACAGTGCTCTGGTTACACAGTTTTTCTTCAATAGAGACAGTAAAGTGGCACTTAGCATGTGGGAATTGTAACAGAGTTTGATGATAAATATAACTTTCTTATTGTGATAAACAGCACAAAACATAACATTTCCTATCTTAACTCTTTTTAAGTATGAAGTGAGTACTGTTAAATATATTCACACTATTATCTCCAAACTGTTTCACCTTGCAAAACTGAAACTCCAGCTACATCCTTTAAATCAATGAACCCTTTCCCCTGTACCCCTAGCTCCTGGCGGCCACCATTCTGCTTTCCTTTTCTATGAACTTCATTCCTTTAGATACTTCATACAAGTGAAATTCTACAGCGTGAACACTTTTCTTTGGTTTTGTTCACTTGGGATAATAAGGCTTATTTGGTAGATAATTTTTAGGGAAAGTATTTTAGAAACAAATAGCATCCTAATGCATCAGCATGCATGGGCCAGTTTTAGGTGGAGTAAAGAAGTTATAACAAAAAGTGAAGGCCACTTTAGTGGCCTACTCTTCACATTATATCATGAAGTCTGTCTATATAAATACAACCTCAAAGGCCCGATGTAAGGACAAAACCTTTAGAACAATGGTTCTGCACGAAGCCTGAATGTGCTTGCTAAAAATACCAATTCCCTGGGCTCTGGCGATTCTCATATTGGCCAGTGAGGTGCACCACAGGACTCTTGCTGCCTCTGCAGGTGGCTCTTCACTTTTGAGTGACACTGAAGCTCTGAGCAGGAGATGAGGGTGACACATGTGAATGCCGTGCACTGAGGCCCCGTCACTTTCTCAGGAGCCAGCCCTTCTTGGAGTCTCATGATGTATTACTTCAAGCTTGTGAATAACATTGAATTCTGCCTGGCTCTAGAGTTATTTGTGCCCTGGCCTCAGGAGTCCCCCACCCCAAGACCACAAGCTTCCTGAGACACACTCTGCGGTCCCAGGCTTATCCCTTCCGCTGGACTTGCCCTGTGCCTCCTCATTATTGAGCAGATGCTCAACAGTGTTTGTCAAATGGATGAAGACAATGGGGTGAAAATGCAACAAGAAGAGCAAGACTGAAATAGTCAGATGTGTTCTCTGGGCCCCTTTGTCCCCAAGCTGTAAGTTGTGAGGTCTTGATCGAAGCACTTTATCTCTCAGTGCTGTTAGCCCTGCATCTGCAGTATGGGGGATCAGTTTCTCCCTCCCTCAGAGGATTGCACAGGGTACAAATGAGGTAATGCACGGAAAAACCTTTGAAATTGTGGAGGCATTTATTTCAGTTCTGTTGAATATGAATGTGATTGTCTTCTTGATCTAACCTCATTTCCCCTGTGGTTAAGTGCTGGCTTCTATGACTGAGGCACACAAGATCTACTGGCTTTTACAGGAAAGCAAATCCTATTATTTGATATTTAAAAGAGCTATTTGGCTTTTTTTATTTGACACAGGGTCAGATTCTATAATTCAGGTTTGCCTTGAACTCACTATATACCTAGGCTGGATTTGAACTTGCAGCAATACTCTTGCCTCAGCCTCCCAAGTGCTGGAATTATAGGCATGCACCACCATGCCTGGTAGCCACATGGACTTTCCAACTCCAAGGAGAGTAAAACATGAATTGGGTGCTATAAATTTACGATATGGATGGTAGACATACCCCACAGGTAATGGGCACTGCTAATAATGGCAGACACAAAACAGAAATTATTCACACTGCAGTTTGACCCTGCTATGCGGACTTTCAGAAATCTGCAACTATTTAATGAAATGACATCTGAATTTTAGCAGCTCTTCTCAGATCACCTTAAACTAACAGGTATTTGATCAGATGAACCAAAAAGTACAGGTGTATAATATCCTTGACAGAAACTCAAAGCAGGGATTATAACTACTCCCGGCTGTAAAGAACAAAGAAGTTAGACATAGCCAAGAAGCAGGTCTCAGATGGCAACTGCAGATGCAGTCTATGGCTCATGAAGGGAAGCAAGGACAATGTAGGGAATTCTCCTTGAGAGAACATTCATTCAATTGAGCTTGCTACCTTTTACTTTAAGATTGGAGTAAGATTAATCTTGTTTTGGATTATTAAAATGTCCTTGCTTTTATGAAACATCAGCATTCTTGAGTTTGAATTCTAGATCTACTCAAGCAAGTAGTCTTAGGCAGATTTGTAATCCGCCCAGGCCTTACTTTTTTGTGTGCAGAAACATAAAGATTAGCAAAGACTCTGTGGTAGTTATATGACAAAGACAATATATAAGTGTTGTTATTTAGGTAAATCAGAGTTTTTTGACTGGTATAAGATTATTGTTAGATTACATTAAATCTTCTTCCTTTTTCCCTCTGGCACCTATCCATGCTTTTGCTTTAAGCCTAAGTCTCTAAGGAGTGAGCAAGAAGAGGAATTTCCTCTTCTTTTACACAGCCAATCAAGCACAGACCCGTGTCGGTGGTGAGACGCATTCCAGAGCCGTAGTAGAGTGGATTCATACCTACTGGTAGAAGTTTTTGTTAGATTTAGAATTGAAACTCACACCCTTGCTTCTAGCACAAGCACAACTTTGTGTTGTGTAATACATACCCTATTTCCAGTGCTTAATGAATCACAGTTTCTTAACTAGTGTTGATGATTTGAATTAATAAATGTACAATAGCTCCATAAAACATGAGTCTGTTGGTTCAGGGACTTGGCATGTTGAGGGGTGACCTTCAACTTTCTATGAAAGTCAGAAACCTGGAAAATGTGAGATTCCCTTAAGACTGAAGCATTTTTATGTAACATCTATGATGGCTACTCCAAGCATCCCAGCATCCATATTCCTGGTCAAAATTTAAGCGAAACTTGAGCTCAGAGTCTAACACCCTGCAGACTTCCTTCCCAGGCACCTCAAAGGTCAAACATATTTTCCTAGATTGGTCACATGTGATTCTACTGCACTTGTGGGCAGCTCAATGGCCAAATTATTTTAGAATATTTATAGGCCATTGCGGGAGTACAAAGGAGGCAAACACTTTTGCCATCTTGTATCTGTCAGAGCACTTACGTCATTCATGGGAAGCTGGTGGTTTAAGAAAGTTTTCAAGACTGGGTTCTGTGTCAGAAGCTAAGGAGGACAATAACGTAAGGACAGAATCAGGCCTTGTAAGGCTTGAAGCTATAGACAGTTTAAGATGCTTTAAGAGAAATAATAAAAGGTCACAAATAACAAAGTAGATATAACATTTCTTAATTAGAAGGAGCCCCCCTAAAGTTGAGTGGTCCCAAAGTTTGAGTTTAATTTGCTTCTTGAGAATCCAACTTTATAATAATGGAAGCGGCACTGGAAGACACAGGAATTTGTGCTGGAATGGAGACAGATGGGACATTTCTAAACACTAACAGGGAACATGGATCTGCTAACTGGAGTGGCAGAGATGCCAAGTGTTCAGAGTGGAGGTTGTAAAGACTTCAGGGTAAAAAGGGTCATTCTAGACTGCTGACAACAAAAAAAGACAACTATTGGCCATCAAAAAAAAAAAAATCTCTCTACATACTATCCTCCTGTTTTCAGGGAGGCTAGAACAATTTCAAAAAATGGTTATGATTTACCCACCCATTGAGGTGACAAGAAAAAAGGAAACCAAGTAAATTACCTAAGGCAGTGTCACATGTGCACACACAGCTATGAAGTGTTCCTTTTTAGCTCAAATCCCTACGCTGGCTGGGTGAATGGCTGCAGCCACACACAGTGGACAAGTGGCAGTCTCCTACCCTGCCACTTACAGATCCCTGCATCAGTGTAAACAAGGACTGTTCTCAGCAAGGCTGCCACACACTAAGTAATTACTAAAAATTTAATGACTGGATAAATGAACCATGTAAATGGTTTCGGTTTGGACAAATGAGGCCAGTTGTGAAATCAACTTTTACTTCTAAACTGTCAGACTTTTTTTTTTGCACTGAGAATTCTTTCCTCAATATGACCCAGGTTGGTGGTAGAAGGATTAGGAAATGAAAGAGAATTAGCTTTCATTAAGCACCTGACCTATGGTAGCTATGTTGATGTTTGTATATTTAAGCTTTGTAACCTTTTGGCTCTTGAACAAAAGAGAGTAGAGAGTTTAAATAACTTATCTATGGCTTTGCAAGCAGCAGAGTCAGGGTTCAAGTCCAGATCTGAGGGTAAAGGGCAAATCCTCTGACTCTCCAGATATGCCTTTGGTTTTTTCTTTCCAGAAAACAGTGACATACAAAGATGGGTATGTGTGATAAAGATGGGAGTGTGGGGGTAGTAACCAGCAAACTGTGTCTGCTGACAAGCTATCACTTGGGACCCTGACTTGCCCCTCTGTAAGACAGCAGGGCTCAACTGGATAACATGGAGTGACCACATGGCCTGGCCCCTGCTGCACCATGGCAACTATGCAAATGTCTTTTCTGATCTCCGAAGTGCCCCACTGTGGATTGTGAGCTCTATGGTTGGCCTCTTCTAAGCTTCTGACTCTTAATTTCTATAATTTCAAATTGAGCATAATGTTTCTTTGATAACTGAAGGAATGAATTTCATTTTCCAGGTTTTGAGATGTAGGAATTGACAGCACCATTCTGATAGGGACATTTTTCTGCTAGTATTCTTTTCCTTTAAAAATACACTGGTAAGTCCCCTTCTAGCTGATCTGATTCCAGTGAATGTGGGAACACTGTCTAAGTACTTTTCCTTCATTCTGGTAGCTTATTGCACATGCTTACAGTCAGTCAGTGCTGAGTGCATTGGTCTCAGTAATGTACACAGTGATGCTACTGGGTATTCCTCACTTTGTAGGTACACAAACAGGGTAAAAGACACTTCCAAGAAAGGGATGGAGCCAGGTCTTCCTAGGCTCCTAACTGTTGTGCCACGTTGAGATAATGTGAACACAGTGCGCACATACAAGGAAGATAATCTGAGGAATTATCAGGCTTCCTAAACTCCTCATGGCTTTTCCAAGATTTCTCAATGTCCGTGCTGGTCTTCACAGCTTCCACTACCCATTTTACCAACTGAGATGCAAGTTCATGGGAAAAACAGACAAGAAGAGATTAGCAAGGAGGAGTGATGAATGTTTACTTGTGTGGACCTTTGCAGCCTTTATTTTCATCTGCGTGTGTTTTGTTTTTTAATTTGTCTTCTTTACCATCACGGCATAAAACAGAAAACAAGCATTTGCTTTTTCATTCGCGTTTACATAGACACTATTTAAAGAAAAACCACCAGTTGACACTGTATCATTCTGCTTTTATTTATTGTCTGGCTAACTTACAAAGACGTAGATGTCTAGGGTAGATTCTACCCTGCCATTTAGACTATCCTAATGACACAGATACCAAGATGTGTCTGTTTACACAGTGCAATGGCATAAAAAAAATATTTTTTTTCTTTTATTTCTATTCTTCTTCTCTACAGTCCCTGACTGTAAACAGGGAAAAATTAATTTCATACCAAAATGTTAAGGCTCTTTAACAACCATTTCATTTCTGCTACTAAAATAACAAAACTGATATTACAAGTTAAAAGATAAAGGCCTAACAGATTTTACAAAAACAGGCAAATAATCTGCTACTAAGATATAAAAAGTTGATTTCTTTCAAACCACAAAGTAAGGCACCACTGGATTAAATATTTTTCTTGGCTTTGCTAAATAAAATGCATAATGAAATAAATACAGAACACTGAATTTTAATACTGCAATACATTTCAATATAAAATGATATGTGAATGTTAAAATACTGTATTGGCTCTTGAATACATTTGTTTAGAAATCTTATGGAAAAAACATGCACGTGAACTCTGATTTCAAGGGAAAAAAGTGCTCATTTTTATGATTTTCCAAGGTTGAAGATTTTCATATAAAACTCATTCAAAGTTGTGGGTGCAATTAAGTCCTAATTTTCTAAGGAAGGGCATACGTATATTCATGCAACACTCCCTTAAAATATATTCTAAAACATCTCTATTCTGGATAAAAGGCAACTTTGAGCTGTAACTCTGTTTTATACTTTGGAAAGGTACCTGGCAAAGTTGAGATGCACAAGGACTTGTCCAATTCTCTTCATAAATTTTATACTTTACGAAATTCACACCTGATTTCTTGGGGGTCAGACTTTCCTCTGCAATCTGTTAGGAAGGCCCAGTGCTATTTTTTTGTGACTTGGGTCATTAGGCTTTATCATGTAAGTGTTAGTTACTGTTGACATCAGAACAAAGAATTCAAAATAAAATCATGCTGTTGAATTACCAAATCAGATATAAAACATTTAAAAATATTTTTGGCCAAGCTTGTTATATACCTTTATATTTCTTGATTCTCTTGGAGTAACAGCCCCAAGTAACGAAAGCCATAAGGTAGAGGTATCGTAGAGGAGGGGAAGAAAACAAGCTCTCTAATGTACTCAGCATAGGACTTTGGCAAAGGAAGTTATAAAAGTACAATATATTCAGATCAACAATTTCAGAATTTATTAGACATTCCATTTATTAGAACTCTTAAGTTCTTCTGCTTTTATATAAATGAAACAGTTATTTTGTCTATAAATAGGAATGCATCTTTTGAATTTTTCTTTGGATTGATTCCTTGTTAGCATTTCCCAGTAATCCATGAATAATACATGGAATTTAATACACTAATACAAAGTTTAGGTAGATAGACATATACATATGTGACCATGTGCTTTTATAAAATGAGTAATGGCAATTTTAAACATAATCATATAAAACATCAAAGTGGAATATATTTTTTTCAACTCTATAGCTAGATTTAAAAGTCTCAGTAAAATTTTGTAAACAAAATCACATAAAGAAAGGCAAGGTTGGCTCTTCCTTCTGGCCCTTTAGTGGAGCTTTATTTGCATAGATCTAGGACAAACGATTCTATAAGACAGATTCAAAGTAACCCACTCCCCAATTCTACTAGCAAGCTCCCCAATTCACTCAATCCTATAAGCTTCAGTGTCAGATTTTTAAGAGTTTTGCTCATTAACTCAAATCTGTTACACATGTCTGTGCTTCTGTCTTGATACCTTTCTTTCCTCTCCCCGACGTAGCCTCCCAGTCTTTCCTGGCCCTGAAGAGCTTGCTCATTGGGAGGGGAACAAAGGCTACTTCTCCTTCCCAAGGCAGGCTTCTGACTGACGAGCGACAGCACGAGGCAGCTGGTGCTGAGCCTGGAAGCCCCCACAGCTTTCTGTTTCTTTCCCATGGCTTTATTCCATGTGATTGTAAACCGTATGAGATCAATTTCTGACCCTGATACTGTGAAGCAACACTTGTTCACAGACATGGAAGGAAGAGGAATGAGAAGAGACCAACATCTAGGGTCAAGCTGCCTGCTTCTCACAGTGCTGGGCTCCAACTTTATTTTTAGGTACCTCTTGAATCTCTAAAGCTCATCTTGTAAACAAGAGGTTTTTACACTAAATTCCATCTTCCTGACCTGTGCTATCCAACAAAGTGACCACCAAGCACCTGTGGCTACCAACCACTTGCCAGGTAACTAGTCCGAGTGGAGAGGTACCGAGTAAAGAATACATGCTGGCTCTAGAGGACTTGGTACCAAACAGAATGTAAAATATTCATTAATAATTTTGAAATGGATTAGACGTTGAAATGATGTTTTGGAAGTACAGGTCTAAATGAAATATATTAAAACTGATTTCTCCTCTTTCTTTTTACCTTTACAAAAATGTGCCTAGTAGAAATGTAAAAACTATATATGGGGCTCACATTATATTTCCATTGGACAGTTCTGTCCTCAGGCCTACCTCAGAATGCTCATGACTGGGCGTCAGTACCTGCAAAAGCCTTGTGGGAGCCCTTGCCTAGCAACTTGCCTTGGCCTCTGTGGTTCATGGAAACAGCCTCACAGGAGGCCAAGCCTGTGAAAAAAGCACTGCAATAACAGCTCTCAGGAGCTTTCATAATTACAGCCTGTAGCAAATGCAGGCAATGTTTGGTTGAGGGCCAGGATACAATGCGTCTCTACCTATTTGCACAAAAGTCTATGGATCCCAAAGCTAACACTGGCAGTCTGTAGCTGAAGCAAGCAATAGCTGTGAGAATATACAGAACATAGGAAGCTAGGTGCATTTCTCTACTGGATCCCCACCCCCTTCACACACAAATTCCCCTTACCCTCTCTTCTTCCTGCCACAAATGAAGGGGACAGGGCAAGGGGAAGAGGGTGTGCAATTCTCAGACAGCAACATCAGAAGGTGCTCTGGAGTCTAGAGACAGAAGAGCAGGCAAAGATCACCTTGGGACGGGAGGCAGGGGTGGGGCACCCCTTTCTCTTCGACTGGATCCACCTGGATGAAAAAACAGACAATATAATTTTGGTTAGAAAGCTTACATTCTACCATGGAAACGAGGGATGGTTGCAGAGGTACCCACTACCACACCCAGTGACCAAGGCTGAGGCCACCTGGCATATGCACAGAAGGATGGGAATAAACACTACCAGACTGTGACCACCACTTGCTGCTGATGAGGTGCACAGCGCTCAGCAAAAACACATGCTTTTCTTCTTACCACATAGTGTTGATTACAGATTTAAAACATATGAACAAAAACAAAATAAAATAAATTTCCCCATGTTTGTGCCACCCAGAGATAACCGAGAGCAATTATGTGTATAATTTCCATTTAGAAACAGTTCCCCATTTTTCTTCTAGAAATAGGAACAAAGTCAATACCCTTTGCAAATATGACTACTAATAACACACTGCACCCTATTATATAAAACTATACAATTTATCTAATCACTTCATTTGTTAGGTAAGGTAGGTTAACAGGTGTGAAATTGTATTTCATTGTAGTTTTATTTACAGTTCCCTAATGATTAGTGATGTTGAGCATCTTTTCATGTGCTTATTGGCCATCTGTATATCTTCTTTAGAGAAATGTCTATTTAAGTATTCGTGCTCAGTAGTTGGTTTTTTTCAAGTCAGATGGGTTTGTAACAAGGTTTGAGGAAGGCATAGCTCATGCATATGGCATGAACACCCAATCGTCATGCTCACAAACCGAAGGATATGTTTTGTTTATTGTTTAGTTGTAGAAATTCTTTATACATTCTGAATACTAATCCCTTATCAAATATATAATTTCCAAATATTTTTTCCCATTCAGTGGGTTGCCTTTCACTATGCTGCTGTGCTCTTTTTAAAGCTATTCAGTTTCATGGGCTATCTGTGAATTTTAAACCAGGTCTAAAATCCATTCACATCTTTAAAGTTGAAATAGGTGTGAGGCATGAAGCTGGAGGCTGAGGCTGTGGCCAGGTCTCCCTGAAGCACAGGGCCGGTCAGCAGGTCTGCTCTGGCCACTGCTCTGAGATTCCCAGGGCTAGCACTGGAGGTGTTCTTCACGAGGCTTCTTGACAGTGACCCTATGGACTGAGAGACATCTGAGACGCTTAGGGACCTCTGAGACAGAGGCGAATCTCCAGGCAAGGAGAGGAAATGCAGGAAAACCTGGCAGTCCACTGAGTCGTCAAATCCTTTCACCGTCCCAACCCAATCTTTTCTTAAGCAGGCCTTGAGCAAAGACTATTGGAATAAAAACCAGCTTCCGGTCATGGAGCCTTGACTGTAAACTGACACATCACAAGTGCTTAGTGAAATAAGGGCCCGCGGGGTCCCACACTGCCATGAGGCGGCACTCACAGCATGCTTTGCTGGGCTCAGGGCTGCCTGGGTGCTCTACCAGGCTCTGGCCTTGGAAGCTGAGGCAGTCAGTCATAGGACCTGAATAAAACTTGGTACTCAATAGTATCTTATTTACTTTTGTTAGACGATCTGTTATCTACCGCAAATCTCCAAAAAGCATTTTGGAGGGCAGCAGAAACTCACCAGTTTAAAAATATGTTAAAATGCCTGTTATATGTCAGTTCTACGTCACTCAGGGAAGATGCAATAGTGAGCAGGATATTGCTCTAGCTCTCAAGTTGTTCTTTTCAGCCTTAACCCAGGTATGGTGGCACACATCTGTAATTTCAGCAGTCTAGGAGGCTGAGACAGGAGGACTTCAAATTCACGCCCAACTCAGGCAGTTTAGTAATTTAGGTAGACCCTTGGAAAAATCCTTTTAAAAAGGCGACATAGTGTGAAGGTTTGACACCAAAAACAGAAAAGAAAGGAAGGGAGGGAAAAAGGAAACATGTTCAGCTAAAAATTAAAACTCTACAGGGTATGGGGAAGATGATTATATCAACGGACTTAAAATGCAAATAATATTTAAATTACATTAAAATGCCTATAATGAGTGAGGGAAAATGTTCAAACTCCTTAAAGTGAATTCAGTTGTTAGTGTCTGAGACAGAAGGAAAGCAGGAAATACTCTTATCAGACACAAGGCAGTTTCTGATACATATAAAACACTCAACGGGTATCTGATTCACATGAAACATTTCATCAAAAATTTCAACTACTAACTCTTCTTTTGTTTTTCTTGAGTTTCACTATGTAACCAAGACTGGTCTTGAACTTGCAATCCTCTTGCCTCAGCCTCCTGAGTGCTGAGATTAGAGGCACACACTACCATGCCTCTCTCTCAACTATTCATAAGATAATTTTATTCTAATTAAAACTTTTTATTATGCATTTTTAAGGAATGTAGTGTTGCAACTAAGTGAATTTTTCTAGGAATTAAAGAGTTTTTCTTTCAAGCAGCAATGTTCTGTTTCCTTCTGGAATTTCTTCATGGAAATTGCCCCAAAACATCTTCTAACGCTTTGAACACTTCGACAGAGTCACAAAGTGCAATATGAGCCACTGGTGTTGTCCTGTGCTGTACCATTTGGTACAACTGTGTCCCTCACTCCTCTTTTGTCCTGAGAGTGACATCTATCTGTTCTCTTCAGTGTCAGTATTTCTGTTTCTAATCATCCTAAACTTCAGCCGATACGAACCTGCTCTCAGAATGGGAACCAACTATCAAAAATTGTTTAACAACTGTGTGGTAAGAAAGAATCAGAGGATGTGTAAGCGGCTATGCTGGAGAGTAAGGACACAGATAGGGAAGTTGGGAGTTACTTGATTTGCTTAATCTGGTTCTGGAGCTAAGGCTGTACAAGTCTGAACCTCATCAGCACTTTTTGTATATCATGCTAATTATTTCTTGGTCCTGAACAGGTTGTGAAATAGCAGTATGTGCATTTCTCCTTCTTGTTCACATTTATTCTTCAACGGGGAAAATAATTTCCTTCTTCATGGCACCATAACATATTATCGAAAAACCAGAAACAATCTAAATGTCCAGGAATGCTAAATTATTGCACGCTGGCTGGATGGACTCGTATGGAGTAAAAACTATGTGATAAAATGGAAAGTGTTTACTAAGCAATGTTATGTACACCCTACTACCAAAAACCTATACACTGTCATTATTAATAACTATATAAAAAAGTGAATTGCATAGATAGGTTTTTTTTTTGATCTGCTGTGTTTTATTTTTCAGACAGGGTCTTGTCACATAGGCCAGGCTGGCTCTGAACTCATTATACAGCCCTGTCTGGCCTTGATCTCATGGTGATCCTCCTGCCTCAGCATCCCAAGTGCTGGGATTACAGGTGAGAGCCTCCACATCCACCTGAATTGTATGGACAAGAATAGAAAGAGAGCCTCCTAAAATCTGTTTTTTGGAGATATTATGGATATATTTAACATTTCACAGAATGCTGCATAAAGCTATGGTTATAATACATTTGAAAGATCAAGGAGGCTATAGTGAGTTTTTGTGATAATAAAACATTCTGCTAGTCTGAAAACTGGTAGGAATTAAAGATAGCTCTACTTGTGCTATCTCAGGAAGATCAAAATGGGGGAAGATTGTTCAAATAAGCATAGCTGCCCACACTGGGTTCAGACTTGTGATTCTTCTGCCTTTTTCTCCTAGAGTGTTCAGATTATTGTTGTGCACACCACGCCCAGCTAAGAATCATTTCCCCGTATATATTTCCCATCTTCTTACTGCACATGGAAGGGAATCTTGCCAGGGTTTAGTTGGCTCCAAATGGAGTTCTCTACCTGACTCCAGGCAAGAGGCCTGGAATCCTACACAACCTAAGCATACTCAAGTCATTCAAGTACATTGGCAGAAATACTCACTCCGGCTTTCATTTCTTGCCAGTTTGCTAGGATAGCTTTTGTTCATTGGTACATATGGCTCTGGAGGTGGCAAATCAGAAACTGGATGGAAGTGAAATCTGCTTTCCCACTCATCTAAGGTAGAAACAAACAGTATGTTCAGCAATAGACAATCTGCTACCGAGACTTATGTAACAAAAGGCACAGAATGAAATACAGACAGAACTGCAGAAACCAGTTCTAGTTTTACATCTAGTTTATAGAAAGGCTGAAATGCTACAAATGTTACTGACTGGTACACTGATAAGATGTACTGGTAAAATCAAAGTGATTTTTTGTCCCCAGAACTGCAGACTGAATACAGGAGTGAACAGGATCCAGCCAGTCCCTCAGAGCTAACAGGTGGGAGAGCTTTCTTCCCCGAAGTGGGCCCTGGAATGACCAGCACCACTCTGACAACACAGCAGTGGGAAGTGGCTTGGTATCTGAAGGCTGCTGAATCTCTTTTCTACTGCCAACTTTTTAGAAATACAGGTAATAAGAAAGTAAGCTGCAAAAATTGTTCTTTCTAGAATTTTAGACTCTCTGGAAAGTTAACCAAAATAAGCCTTAAACAAAGAACCAGTCAGAGAAAAACCTGCCTTTGTGAAACTGGGAGAGGGGGTTGCTATTTTAACCTGAAGTCCTAGTAGACCCAGTGATTGGTTAGATCAGTGCCCTGCCCTGTGATGACAATGGGGGAACAAGAAACATCAGTCCGTGGTCACTACCCACCTTCCCCTGAGTTGTCTTGGAAGCCATTTCTAATGGATGTTGCAGGTGGTGGTGGGGGCGGTGCCCCAGCACCAGGTCTATCCGGAGGAAGAGGAGGCCTGGACCCGCTCCTGGGACTATCTATTCCACTCCTGGATGGCAACTGAGGGGTGGCAGGCAGGGCCCGATTTGTGCTGCCATTTCTGCTGACTGGTGGTGGCGGTGGGAGGGGCCCTGGAACAAAGGAAAGGATGATATTTAGTGCAATACTTCCCTATGTCCCATACTGCCACTGTGGTCATCATTGGTATGCAACTATTGAGTGCCTGCTGGACACTCGGCCTTTATCTACGGGACATGGAGACTTTCCAGGACATGAAAAACAACTGCACATGTGAATAGGAAAGTGCACAGGGGCACATGCTTATTTGTAAAGCAAGCACACACTGAGAGTTCAATGAGTTAGTGTAGAGTTAGTGTAGAGGCTGGAGTCAGAGGCTTTGAGTTAGTGTAGAGGCTGGAGATGGTGCAGTGAAATTGAAAACAGGTGACAATCCGTTTATACTAACCACCGTGTAATTTAAAAATCATTTTTACTCCTTTTAAAGAGTTATGGAATCTAATTATTGTGACATCATGAAAAAATTTTTTAAAAAGAGTAAGATGATTATGAAGTTATTTTAGACTTAAGAACTAAGTTCTTTGATGGCACCGTCTTATTGTGTAATTGCACACGCATGTTTCTGTGAAGCACATGGGCTGCTTCCAGGCAGAAGACACATCAGGAAACCGAACGCGAGTCACCCTGACAGCAGCAGGTCTCTCTTGGTTCTTCCTCTCTGAGGAGGCAGATGAGCCCAGGCAGTGACAAATTGCTAATCAATATTCCCAGCTGTCAATGCTGCTGTGCGTCCTGCCCCGAGCAGCTGCCGCCTGGTGGAGCTTGGTCCCTGTCTACATGGATGTCAGATAGTCACCTTTCTCAGAGTGCTGCTGCCAGGAGTAACATGCCAAAAAAACAAGTTAAAAGTATTGTAGAAGTACTAGAAACCATAAAAAAATATACAATATGTGGTATAACTAGAAAATTTTTAGTTTCCAAAAAAAATTCAAAGTAAATTCTTTTTAAAAATAATACAAAAGAAACCTATCTTGCTTTTTCTTTTCTCTACATGCAGACACTATTTTGGGTAATGAGTTATATTAAAAAAAAACCCAAAACAAGCACTTTTTGTGTAAATCCAAGTGATCTTAGCAATTAGTCCCGATCTGCAGTGGTATGTTCCACTTGTAACATGCTGATGTTTCATGTAAACACAATGTGTTATGGGACCATAAATGTACATATTTCATCACCTATAGATTCAGAATCCAATTCGAAGACCACAAATGGAACAACCTACCCATTGCAGATTTGCCTGATATAGTCTTTGCGTAAACACTTGAGGGGATGGGAACCACCACTCAGCACAGGGTGACGTTTCCAGGAGACTCCAAGGTCCACCTGGTAGTATTTACCACCCCATCTGCCAGAGTCCGGGGGAAGCAAGACTTGACTTACTGGTGGAAATGAGTCTCAAGTGGTCTGAGTGTGACATCCCTGGTAATGTCACCACCTGTCACTTAAGGTAAACTAGACTTACTAGACAACATTATAGGGCCTGTAGTATGAAACTTGATCAACTTCATCTCATTTTTGTTTTGAAGTAAGTGTTCATGTTCCTTACTCTCTAATCTCATGGACCCAGATTCATACTCAGGCTGGCACTTCTCATTGTCAGGATAATAATAAATATGATCATTTATTGAATAATGTAACTCCAAAAAAAGAGTCAAATAACCTCTATACACATTTGTCTCATTTAGTTTTTATAATAACGATGAGAAGTACAGGACCAGTAGACAAGGCCTCTGAGGGATCGGGGCTTAAAGTATTCAAGTCAAGAAGCTCATGAATGGAAGAGTCAGGATTTAATTTCATGCCATAAAATTCTAAAGCCCAGTCCTCTAACAATGAAACCAAAGCAAATTTCAAAATATAGATAGTCCTTGATATGTAAATGGAAGTTCTGGAAGGCAATTTGGCAGTAGCCATGGAATCCATAGTTTTGCTATGTATAATCCTGGACCCAGAAATTTTGTTTCTAAGGAGTTAATTCAAAGGAAATACACAGTTATGCACAAATATTTAGCAACCAGGATGTATCATCACATTATTTACAACAGCACAAATCTAGAGATAGCATTTATAACCAAGGGTGGGAACTGGTTAAAGAGATGAAGGTACATTTGTAGGATCTAATATTATTCAGCCATTAAAAATAGGTTGTACAAACTCACTGAGAGAGAAATTAGGGAATCCACACCCTTCAAAACAGCATCTAAAAAAAGAAATACTTAGGAATCAATCTAACAAAGGAAATAAAAGATCTGTACATTGAAAATTACAACACTCTGAAAAAAGAGATCGATGAGGATATCAGAAAACAGAAAGGTATACCGTGCTGACAGATAGGAAGAACCATCATTGTGAAAATGACCATACTCCCAAAACAGTTATACAGATTTGATGCAATCCCAATCAAAATAGTATTAGCATATTTCACAGATACAGAGAAAATATTCCTAAAATAATTTGGAACAGAAAATACCTAGACTAGCAAAGGCAATCGTAGGCAACAAAGGCAAGGAGCAGAAGGCATCACAATCCCTGACTTGAAATTATACTACAAAGCTACTATGATAAAATCAGCGTGATACTGGCAAAAAAAATAGACCTGAGGATCAGTGGAACAGTTTAGAAGATGTAGACACAACTACAAACACTTGGTCATCTTGTCTTTGACAAAGGGGGAAAATGGTCACTGGAAGAAAGCCAGCCTCTTTAATAAATGGTGCTGGAACAACTGGCTTTTCACATGCCAAAGACTAAAACTAGACCCATGTCTATCACCAACTAAAATCAAAGTGGATCAAAGATCCAAATATTAAAACAGAATCACTAACTCTACTGGAAGAGAAAGTAGGTAGAAATCTTGAAAACACAGGGACAGGCAGAGAATTGATGAACAAAAACCAAACTGCACAAGAAGTATTTTGAAGAATCAACAATTGAGATCTCATTTGTTAAAAAGTTTTTGCACCTCAAAAGAGATCACTAACACAGTAAAAAGAAAACCTACAGAGTGGGAAAAAATTTTAGCCAACTATCACTCAAAGGACTTATATCTAGAACATATAAAGAACTGAAAAATATCAGGCCCCCCAAATTCAAAGACTCAATCCAAAAATGGGCATCTGAGATGAATACACACTTCTCAGATGAAGAAATACAAATAGCAAAGGAATATATGAGAAAATGTTCAACATCATTGGTCAGTCAAGAGATGCAAATTAAAACAACACTGAGATTTCATCTTATCTCAGAAAGAATGGCTATCATGAAATCAACCAACAACAAATGCTGGTAGGGCTGAGGGGAAAAAGGAACCCTTCTCCACTGTTGGTGGGAGTGCAGACTGGTACAACTGCTGTGGAAATTAGTGTGGAGAGCCCTCAAAAAGACTATGATTAGAGGTGCCATTTGATCCTGCTGTTCCCCTTCTGGGTATTGTTCCAGAAGAGTTAAAAACATCATACTACTGTGATATACATGCACCCACGTTTATGGCAGCACAATTTGTAATAGCTAAATCTTGGAAACAACCCAAATGCCCATCAACTGAGGAATGGATTAAAAAAAGATGTGGTATTTTTATATAATGGAGGCATTTATAGGTAAGAGACCATACTCATAAGTGAAATAAATCGAATTCACATTTGTATACATTGTATTGTTTCCCTAGTGTAAGAAACTGAAAAAAGAAATAAGATCCAAAATCTACAATAGATACTGTGAAAGGGAAAGAAATTGCTCAAAGCAAGGAACAACTAGAATGAGTGAAAGGAAAAAAGAAAGGGAAAAGAAAAAATATTTATATAAGAAATTAGCTAAGATAGTGATACTGATCTTTCAGTTCATTAAAAAACGGTTTGTGATTATACTGTTTGATCAATCATGCATGCTTGCATCTTGTAACCTGAGTAACAACTTTGAAGATAACAATACTATTGTTAATTGCCTATTATCTTGTTTTGAAATTCTGTTACTGTTTTTTTCACTTTAAAATTAAAAAAAATAGGTAGTAGAATATTTACTCATATCAGAAAATGTTAGAGATATTGTTAAATAACAGGCAAGTTAACACACAATATATTTAGTGTGATGCCAGTGTTACAAATGTATGTGTCTGCATTTTAAACAGACTGCAAAGATACAAGAGATGTTAAAAATATGTGTAAAAAGACATACAAACATGTTATCCCTGATGATTTCTGGGTAGTGATGGTAGAATTAAAATGATTTTTCTGTATGCTTCTCTCCATTTCTAAATGAAGCAGGTATGATTTATGTAATCAAAGAAAGAATACATGTTATATGTCACTGCCTATATAATATTTTGGGGAAGATTTAATATGTTCATCACTCATTTGATAGTCATATTAAAAGGTCCTCAAGCACTTTGTGGGAAGATACCTAGATGCTGAATGAAAAGAAATATGTGCCATTTCATTTACCTGAATACCCATCTCATTTGTTCACTAAAGAAAACTTAATGAGAGGCCACTATATCTGTGGATTGGATTTAATGGACTAGTAAGTTTTTAATATTTGTAGCCCATTCTCCATGGCATAGTGGTTTGAATGAGTAGCTCTCAAACTCCACTGTACATTACTAACACTGAAAACCTTAAATATTCTCACATCTACTCTGTATTACTCAGACCAATTCTACCAGAAATCCCTGGGAAGCAGCCCAGGTTTCCATGGTAACTCTACTGTATGATCAAGCCTGAGGACCACAGATTTATTAAACAATGGTGTTTACTAGGTTCCTAGGGTCAAAGGTCAGTTAACTTCTAAAGAAAAAATCCATTTCCAGATATGATGAGGCATTTAAGGTGAGATGGAATTTAAAAAGTAGATGGATGTACTAAGCCCAAAGATAATGAATGTAAAGATCAATCTATTAAAAATACTTATTATATATAATTAGAGAAAGAGTGCAAACTCTATGGAATACTCATATTTCATTTCATACTCTGAAAGTTCTTCCCTTGGATAAGTTTGTCAGCCTGTGCTGGGGGACAGATGGGCCTGTCAAGCCATAGGATAGCTTGACAGCTTACCAGAGACATCCCGCCTTGTGCTGGAGATGAAACTCAGGGCCTCATGCATGCTAGGCCACGCTAACATACAAATTCTGAGTTTAAGGCTATGAGCATTTTTTATAAAGAGGTCTACTGATTATACCTTTGGTTCACTGAGGGATTTATGTACAAGAAGTGTTAATAAAGCGCAAAATGGACTTCGTCGAAGACTTGTATTAAACAAGAAGGGCGGTGGTCTCAAGGCCTGGCAAATACACACAGAAAAGGTTCATCTGCTCTAACTGCCTTCATGTTGCAATCCTGGGCCCTCCTGCAGGAGATGAGCATTTATTTTCAAGGAGGGCGGCTGACCTGCCCTATAGGCAGCGCAGGAATGGAAAAAAATCTCAGCCTCTTTGTTATTAATTTGCTTACTACTACCTGGCCTGGCAGCTGCAGGTTATTTCTTAAAAAAACGCAAACTGAAACCTCAGAGGTTTACAAGCGTCACAAGACCACCATCCACGCTGGTCACTTAAAGGTGTGAAGCAAGTCTGGGGGGCTTACTTAAGCTTTTGTGCGTATGCTTGTTCGGGTTGTGGGTGAAACTGGGGGCGTCTCACCTGATCTGCCCGGCGGCTCCCTCACCGGAGGAGGGGGTCTCTCGTTGGGTGGGGGAGGCAGAGGGCCCGACCGTCCGCCCGAGGACAGGGGCGGTGCGGACGAGGTGAGGGACACGTTCCGCTGTGGGAGCCTCGGGATCTCGTCGCCGCCGACGGAGCCCCCCGGGGGCAGGGGTGGCGGGCCGGGCCGGTTCGGCGGCAGCGGGGGCGGCGCCGGCGAGGCGGCGGCGGGCGAGGGCCGCGGCGAGGCGGGCACCGGGGGCTTGCTGTTCTGCGGGGGAGGCGGCGGCCCGGCCTCGCGGTGCAGGGCCGGCCTATTGCCCACGGGCGGCGGCGGGGGCGGCGCCTTGTCCTCCGCCGCCCGGCTCGGGGTGGGGGGCAAGGGCGGCCGGCTGGAGAAAGGCGAGGGGGCGCCCGAAGGTGTCTGCCGCAGGGAGCCGCCCCCGAAGGCCGAGCCGCGGTTTCCCGGGAAGGGCGGAGGCGTAGGCCCCAGACTGGGCTGCCTGGGGGCTGCGGGCACTGGGGGGGACCCGCGGCTGTGCAGGCCCGATTGAATGGGTCTCGGCGTGTTCGGTACTGGAGGGGGAAGGCTCTCGGGCTTCGAGCCCACGTCGGGCCGCGGCGGAGGCATTCGGTTCCGGGGAGGCTCCGGGGGGCCGCTGCGGTGGCCTGGAGAAGGCACCGGAAACCTCCCCGGGCCGCTGGGGGGCGAGAAGGGTTTGGCAGACGCGAGTCTTCCTCCTGGTTGCGGAACTGGCGGTCGGCTTCCTCCAGAATCTACAGAACAGGCAAACAGATACCCAGTTAGAACATCAGAAACCCTAAAGACTTCAGGGAGCTGGATTACTGGAGTCCCTTCCTAGAATGCTTTAAAACACAAGTTACTATTGTCCATATACACTGTTTTGTGCAGTCTTTCCTAAAGGCAGGGGAACAGACGCCTGGGATTCTAGTCCCAGGTTTTACAACCCCTCAGCTTTCTAAAAAAATTTGGAGAGATCACCTGGCGCTAAGTAAAAAACCGGTAAGCGTTCTGAGAGGTTCCTATTTCTTATGAGAGGGCAGGAACAAGATGGCTCAGGTAGATAGGATTCCTGCTAATGATTTTCATTTATCCCCACTGCCAACCCTGTCCTCTGGCCTTTGTACCTTTCAGGTTTGAAAAATAATTCAGCCACCTTAAGTAAATTATCTCAGATGACTTTGCACATATACAGGTTTATCCAGTCCCTTTGCAAAGAAGTGCCCAAGAAGTGGGGAGAATTTAATAGAAAAGTCAGGACTGCATTAAGAAAGAACTAAGAAAAGAAAAAAGAAACTTTTCGACAAAGTTTAATGAAAAGAATCAACACTAGTGTAAGGAATTCATTTGCAAAGATGTAGGCAACTATACAACTTTTTTTCCTTACCAGGTCCACTTCCAATTTGATATTAGCAGGAGAGAACCACCCTACAGCTTCTCTGGTTGAGCCAAATTTCCTTCAACTAGTAAACCAAAGTTTAGGGAAAAACTAAAGGAGGAAACCAAAGATACAGAAAATCTTATCCTCCTACCCAATACCTTGAAATCCAAGGTAAGGTCTTGAAAAAATAGTTAACCTTAAAACTCTTACCACTTCAATCACAAGCTAATGAGTGTCAAATATTTATCGAGCACCTGCAATTCAACCATTATTCTAGGTCAGTGATGAGCTTTTGGCGTTCAGTGATACCATACAGCCTGCTGCAGTGCATGTGGCATAGGTTGCCACCACTGTTCTAGATCCTGCAGACAAATTATAAAAATAGAAAAGATCCTGCTCTCCTGAAGTTTATACTTGGGGAGCGGTGATAATAAGACAGTCAATAAATACTTTCAGATAGTTTTAGGTTCTCAAACTAAATCAGGAATGTGTGGAAAGGCCAGGACAGATGGGATGGCTGGGACAGCTCTTCTGAGGATATGACACTCTACTGAGAGCTGACAAGAGGCCCCTCATGGGATGAGAAGGCAGCGAGGCACTTCAGATGGGCAGCAGGTGCAGAGGCCCTCACTTGAGCATAAGCTTCAAGTTCATAAAGGAGACTGTGTGCCCAGAGCACAGTGGGCATAGGAACTCACAATACTGGAAGTGGAGCCTGGTGGCTAGCCTGGTAGGCCAGAAGGAGTTCAGATTTTATTCCAGACACAGTATGAAGCAGTTGGAA
This sequence comes from Dolichotis patagonum, assembly GCA_004027295.1. NCBI lineage: Eukaryota > Metazoa > Chordata > Mammalia > Rodentia > Caviidae > Dolichotis > Dolichotis patagonum. Next base: position 2,132 of record PVJX010007804.1, on the reverse strand, counting down.
AAATTTATTCAATGGCATAACATGAACTTTAGAGAGAATTTTCTATTTAGACATTAGCTTTAGGGGGGGGAAAAGCCATCTTCCTTAGCTCAGTGATATAATTCCACATTATCAATTTGCAATAGGCTATACCTTGCAAGTTCAAATTATCACTGAGTTACCATCCACCTAACACAGAGGTCTTTTGCACAACAATCTGTATACTTCCATCAATTCTATCTTTATTTCACTTTTTATCTTTTACCATACCTTTTCACCTACTGTTAAAAGTACTGAATACATGTATTTGTCAGCTGCCTCAGCTTCTTTTGAGTTTTAAATAACTAAATTTAAATTTAAATACAAATCTGGCAAGATAGGCTGTTACTGGGCCTCTTTTGAGATTTTGATCATTCAGTGCTAAAATAAGTCAAGTAACCCTGAGGAGTCAGTGACTTTATTTTCAGAGGAATGTGAGAATTTCACTTTTCCAGAGGACATTTTAAAAAGTCACAGAAGTAGGAAGAAAATTCTTCTAACATAAGAAATGTTACCCCTTCCCCCCAAAAAAAGTTTCACAGTGAATTTGAGCTTCTGTAGTACTGAGAGAGCCTTGTGTACTCTGCAGGGTTTTTCATGTAGGCATGACCAGATTCAATTTTTCTCTACTTAGGTTCACAGACAATCCTACAGGCCATTTGCATGGCTCCCTGCAGAGGACATAGGTTGAGTATCTCTAAATCTGAAAATCTAAAATGCTCCAAAATCTGAAACTCTGTGTGTGTGTGTGTGTGTGTGTGTGTGTGTTACTAAGATTCAAACCAACAGCCTTGTGCATGCCGGGAAGCACATTCCCACTGAGCCACACCCTAACCTTAAAATCTCACACTTTTTGAGAGCTGACATCACACCACCAGAGGAAAATTTTGTATCATGAAACTTTGTTTCATGCACAAAATTACTAAAGATATTGTATAAAATTACCTTCAGGGGGTACATGTAAGACTATCCAAAATATGATGAATTTTGTATTTACAATTAGGTACTGTTCCAAAGATATCTCAATATCATATGCAAATATTCCAAATTCTGGAATGCAAAATACTTCTGGCCTCAAGCATTTTGGATAAGGGGTTCTCAGCCTTAGGGTTGCTGGCTTTGAAATATCAAATGTGTGTCATGCAAAGACTTCCCAGTGTGTTTGGAAAGTGACTCGCTAGTATTTTTGCTATGCTGGACAGCTGGGGAAGGCTACCTCACAAAGCCGCGCCTGCTAGGCCACGGGGCAGAGTTCCGGGGCACCAAGTTCCATGTGCTCCTTCCTTTTCTTCCCATTTTAGCTCACCTTTTAGAAAAGTACAGGAAAGGACAGGTTCCCCCAAGGACATGGGCAAATATTTCATAGCTCTATGGAGCCGCCTGATCCTGAATGATGAAAGGAAGTAAGGAAGAAGCGAATGCAGAGGGGGAGGAAGGAAAGAAAGGTGAGCTAAGTTGCTTTTCTTATAAAGCAGCGATAACATCTCAACAAATCTAAAATGTTCTAAAGGGCACAGAGCCTTAGTGGATCTGCCAAGTCTACAAACTTTGCCTCTTCTTCAGGTACTTCAGGTACTCAGAGCAGGAAACTTGGTACCATTATCTCTACTGGCCGTGGATCTCAGCTTGGGCATTCCAGCCTGGAACAGTCCTCCCAAGCCGGGCGGTCCGCCCCCTCCAAAGTTTCCACCACCACCACCACCGCTGCTTCCTCCTCCGCCGCTGCCCCCTCCGCCGCCAAACGCGCTGCTTCCGCCAAAGCCTCCACCGCCAGCACCAGCTCCTTTGGGCTCTGCAAAAGGAAGAAAACACGTGTATGAAAACTCCACTAGAGTACTGCACCAGACCTAGCCCAAGGAAACCGTAAAAGAGGGTGGAGGCTAAACCTGTAAATATAACCTGGGGGACAGCTGGGATTTCTTCCCTCAGCTGCAGGGTTTTAGGGGTTTGCCTCACCCCTGGACAGAACAGAGGTTTTCTTCCCACTGCAGGTCGGGCCCAGCACAGCAGGGGAACAAACAGTAAGAAATGATGTTTTGTCCTCATAATCTGCTTAACTGGCTGTCCTATGTGTTGATACCTATTTGTTCTATATCCTAAGATTTAGCAAATAA